>JBBBDQ010001671.1:3270000-3420000 GCA_037127315.1 Ascarosepion bandense
TGTAAGAACTAGGAAAAGCAGAAGAGTCGAAAGAAAATACAACATTAGAAATGAAAATGAAGTCCTATCAACTAAAGAAAAAATAAAGCAAAAAATACAACTGAAGGCTCAAAGAATAAGACGCTATGAGAAAAGAGCAAGATTTTACAGACAAAACAAGATTTTTCAAACTGATGCAAAGAGATTTTACAGGGAAATAGGTAAAAAAAGAATTGAAGTGACAGTCTCCCCCCCCCCGAATGTAAGAAGTTACACAGTTCTGGGAAAAGATATGGGCTTGCCCTAAAAACATAGCAAGGAAGTACATTGGATTGCACAAGAGATAGAACGAATGAAAAATAAACCAGAATAGACATGGGCTGGAATTACAGAAGAGGATGTTACATTTGCACTAAAAAAAGCACACAATTAGAAATTCCCAGGTATAGATAAAATTCCTAACTTTTGGCTATATTATTTAAATACAGCACATAAAAAACTAGCCAAAGAACTAGCCAATAAAATTCCTGCGTGGATGACCAAAGGAATTACATTTCTTCTACCCAAGAATGGTGACACAAACAACCCGATAAACTACAGACCAATTACATGTCTTCCGACAACATATAAACTATTAACATCTATTTTAACAAAACAGACATATTTATTCTTAGAAAGAAATGACATGATACCGCTTGAACAAAAAGGGTGCAAACGTGGCTGTTATGGATGTAAAGACCAATTGCTAATTAACAAAATGATCCTGGAAAACTGCTACAGTACAAAGAAAAATCTTAGTACTGCCTGGATAGATTATCGAAAGGCATTCGATAGTGTGCCACATCCCTGGATTTTAAAGACTTTAAATATATACAAGATATCGCCCGTCATCATCAATTTCATCAAACAGTGCATGTCTATATGGAAAACAACCCTTTACCTCAATCATATAAATGGAACCTATAAGTCTGATGAAATAAACATCAAAAGAGGTATATTTCAAGTCACTTGGAATGCTAAAAAATGGAACAAAACAACACATTGAAAGAATCCCTGGAAACCCCAGCTTAAGAGATATACAAAAAATTGTCTTATTAAGTACAGCCCACACACTAAGGAAAACTTTATCTATGTAATGCTAGGGATGATAGGGAAGATAGAAAAAACATGAAATGGAGTCATAACAACACGCCACGACCTCCCTTAGGTCTCCCCGCAGACTTGGTTGGTAATGAGACCAAAGCAGAAATCGAAATATGATGAAAAATGACATAATAATAATAATAATAATAATAATAATAAGAAGAAGAAGAAGAAGAAGAAGAAGAAGAAGAAGAAGTAAATCGAGGACTGTCGGGCCAGATCGGGTTACTCGATTTGAATGCAAGGTTATTCGCTGTTTTTATTAAAACCTGTCAACATTACGCACTTATTTGGCTGTGATTTTATGACTTTTACACCCTTATCAGACTGGGTGTCATGATGGACTTCATAATGGCCTTCCTATATTTATAATCTGGCGTCATTTTGTTAGCATGCTACTGTCTTAATCAATAATAATAATAATACTAACCTTTAAAGATCTTAAAAACTGTCACAATACAAACATCTTGAAGTGGAAAATTAAAAAATGTGGCTCATGAAGATACCAATAATTCCAGTTGTAGTTGGAGTCCTCGGATGGAAAACAGCCCAATACAATTATTAAAGGGATTCCTGGTAACAAGTGTATAAAGAAATACAAGAAATTGTACTCGCAAGTACAACTTACACATTACGAAGAACTTTATCTGTGTAAAATGTGTGTGATCTTAGGTTTTTGATTTCTTTTTTTTTTATATATAAAAATGATTAGTGAACATGTCATGAAGCCTCTAGTAGGAACCTGAAAGAAAGTGTGAATACAACAGAAATCAAGGGAATTAATACTACTACTGCTACTACTACTACTACTACTACTACTAATAATAATAATAATAATAATAATAATAATAATAATAATAATTTTAGCAAAATTAAAACGATCCGTTTACTTTGATGTCCAGGGAAGAAAAATCTGTCAATTCATCGACTCTGGTATTAAACTGTAGAATGAACTCCTTGTGTCCTAGTTTCGAGATTCTTACCAAGAAGATCGGCACCGCCAGTCCGTGCTCTAAACTTGTATATGGGACTAAACTGCATGACTGTATATGTAGGGCGGTGATGACGGCATTGATAGGCAGAAGATCTTCTATACTTGTCAACCGACAGGGCAGAGAATTTTCTTACTACAATCAACGGCCACGTTTCCATGATCTCCGCCAGATCTAGTCTGCCCAATACACACTACGCAATAATGAATACCTACCGAGATATGGTGTGGGGAGACTGGTAAGATACTCGGCGGCGCAGAGATGGTATGGCAACATCCGATCATGAGTCTGATGATGAGTCCTGTTGCTGCTTCTGCTGATGCTGATAATAATGATGATGTCCGATGAGGAAGGTTCAAATGTGACCAGAGCTTAAACACTGTTTAATTAAGGATCTTAGAAAGCAAAACAATTTAACAGTGTCATATAACTATAGCAAGAAATGTGTCTTCGCGGACACATGGCCTAGTGGATATAAGCGTTGGCTAGTGCCAGTAATTAAGCCAAAGAGTTGTGAGTTCAATTACCTGGCTACAAATAACTTAGACAGTTAAGTTAAAGGGAATCTGGAAGTTGCAGCTGGAAGTGGAATCGCACACTGAATGAGAATGTTATACCCCAGTAATCGAAATAAAGGGTTCGATTCAAACTTCCTAGCATCTTAAAAAAGCCGGAAAGTACAACGGCCGAAACGCCCAAAAAATGATGGCAATAAAGATGAAGACAACAGTCCCAACAGAGTAAATAATGTAAATACTACCTCATTATGGAGAAGTACTTTTAAGTTCTTTTTCAAAATCGATCTAGATAATTAAAAATGAAGCGAGCACATTTGTATTAGAAAGGTTTGTAAAGTAATGTTATTTTGTAATGTTCATATTCATAATTTTTAATGGAATTCTGTAAGTTTAGTCAAGAAAAACCGATTTTGAGCTTTTCAGATATTTTAGGAAGTACAGTTTCTAAGTATTTATATAAGCGATTTATGCTTATGTATTACAAATAATCTTATTAGTTTTACATTTATAAATTCTAGGTAACTAGAGAAACAAGTTATTGTAATCAGCAAAACATATATATATATATGTGTGTGTGTGTGTGTGTGTGTGTGTGTGTGTGTGTGTGTGTGTGTACATTCATTAAATAGCAATTTTCAACATGTCAGTTTAAGACATGCATTGTCATCCCCATTTAATCAAAGAACGAGGAAAAAATTCTAATGCCGGAAGCAGGGTTAGTAAAGGAAGAGGTCGGGAATGTTGGCTATTATAGGGTTAAGCTAGAGGAATCTTAGTAGTAATTTCTCTTATGGAAGTGGGAGGGATGTGGCTTGACCATTGGATTAGTAGTGGTGGAAGGAGGGAAAAGGTTACTGATTCACCAAATTTTAAAAGCCTAGTTTATGTAAAAGACAAATTTTATTGTGACTAAATGGAAGAATGAGATAATTATTGCCATTTAAATTTATTCCGGTGACGACACACACTAATGATTTCTCTATGTTTATTCAGAATTACATCCTGATATTAAAATTTCAAAATTTTAATTTTTTCTGTTAAACATAGATTACATCTATCCCTTAAACTATCAGGACTATCAAGATAGATAGATTGTGATTATGCTTAATGCCAAAACTGCTGTTTTTAGTAGTTTACTAATAGAAAGGCATTTTCGGCAAGCAGGATTTTTATCATGAAGTGATCGATATGAAGTTAAAGACAGAGCGTTAATAGAATAAATGTGAAGAAGTTTGTCACTTAGCTGAGAAGAGTTATTGCCGACTTCGAAGTTTTCTGAAGGCATTACGGTGCTGTTTTCATTCTTCAGAGATTTTGTTTCTTCTGCTTTCACTGTGTGTTGAGTTCAGCTTCTTCAGGTCAAATGAGAGACACAGTAATATTTAAAGAAAATGAGTTAGGATTTTTGAGGGTAAGAAAAAGTAATAAATTAAAATAAATTATCAAAACCAAGGACCATGAACCGGAAATTGTTTGTTTATATATATATATAAAGAAAATTCAACACATAATAATTTCCTCTTAATACATTTGCTCTGGTAATATCTACTGAGCGCTCTATTATTATATAATTGATATTTTATATTAATTAGATAAATATTTTGGATTATCCTCTCCGTCTTTACGGGTCACCATTCTCTCCCATATATATGTAGAAGAGAATGAGATATATACATTATTATATATATATATATATATATGTATATATAAACACTATCCCACTATTTGGCGTAAGAATCGAATTCCCTTTCCGCCTCCTAAATTTTTCCTCTTCTCCCACTCTTTCAGATTTGGTGCAAATTTAGAGCTGTTTTGGGGAATTATTTTCACCTTGTGCCTGATGATACCCTACGGTTGAAACCCGGATAGACTTAATTATTGATTATATATATATATATATATATATATATATATATATATATATAATCAATTAATCATCAGTGCCTGATAAAAATTACATTAGTTCACTCCAAGTATAATACTGCTGTTTTTTATTTCTCTACATTCTCGTATACCACATTGTGCTATTGTTGCTTTTATGATCGGTAATATTACGTAATGTTCTGGTGTTAGGTTCATTACCGGGAATTATAAGATTTACGCACGCTCGATGCATTTTCTTCTTTAAGACTGACATTTATTGAGTCGAAATTGTAATCAGATGCATTACGAGGACCTACAATGTGTTTAATGTGTTATTACGCAGAACATTTCGGAGATATCCATATAGATTTTATTTTTTAGGTTACAGAATGTTTCGCCGATGTTCATAACTAGGCATTTTATACAGTCTCTTCGGTATTCTCCTGTTTCTGTCCTGTTGTTCCTTCTATGCTAATTATATCACTTATTGCTTTATAGGCGATTCTGGTGAATTTTAGGTTAAGGATAGATATGTTATTTTCGAAGGTGGCTTATGCAGAATTATGTCTCTACTTTTCTTATAGTTGTTGGGACTGTTATCATTTATGTATTTTTGTATTTCTCTTCTGTGAATTATTTAGATTTTGGTTTTGATATTTGCGAATTATTTCTTGCGCGCTAATGCAGGCAGTGTTGAGATACAACGATGGCCTTTTAGACAAATGTTTATACAGACTTTTTACCTTATTTTAGTGTGAGAAACCAGCCTCCAAAGTTTGTAAAAGTATTTTTGATGCATCCTGAATACTGTTTGCAATGGGTAAATTGTCGAAATTTAATATTTCTAGCTTCGCACATACGCTTTGTTTTTGTTATTTTGGGGATTTTGGCGACTACACAGTATAGTAGGGCCAGTTGGGTACCATCTTTGAGAAAAAGAGCACCATGACGCAATTCACTTCTCCAGAAATTTGGGAACAGCATGCTCTACTATTTGGCGCCCAAAAGTTCGAATACGAACATTTCAGAGTATTTCGGTGTCAATCTGAGGACAGTGAAGAGAATTTGAAAAGAGTTGGATGAGTATAATGATGATTACGAAGGTAAGGCATCTCGGAAAACTCACTCTGATCATTCTGATAAGAACTTTCGAATGTGTTTTGGTGACGGCCTCAGATTCAACGCATGTTTTTTTTTTTTGGAATTTTGGTAAATATATTTGTTAAAATGAGATGTCGGTGTTATTTTCATTTTTTGCATAATTTATCCGTCGCATCCTGTATATGCGATGTACCATGCATGACCTGATTTTTTTTATTTGCTCATCATGAATGACTGCAAGGCACCTTGATGTGGCATAATGATTGACAAGCTTGTTTTACTAACACAGTCACAACAAAGTAGTGAATTCGATCCTTACTAGTATATCCGTACTTTCGTCCTTGTGCCACAACAAAATTACGCTTAGAAAATCACCACCAACGACTTCAAGTTTGTCTAAAATTTCTCGGTTTTCCAAATAAAAAAGTACTGGAATTAGTAAACTGATTTCAGTACATTCACTTACGGCCCTACCTCTACAGAACGGCCGTTCCATTTTTTGCTCTTCTTATAGCAGGTTTTTCTTTCTGATTGGTAAGCCATCAGGACTCTATTAATCTGGTGTCTGAGTTTCTACCCTTTGAACCAGGGATTCACTTATGAGCTTAATAAAATCTATAAGTTCAAAATGTATGATACTAGGAAAGTTCCTGAAGTTTTTATATTCTTTCTCTATGCTGAATACTCTGTAGATCCATTAGTCAAATGCACAGATCAACAGAGAGAAATGAGTAGAAACAGTTTCCAAACAGGATGTTTTTTATTGAGATTCGTTTCTTTTTTTTTCCCGTCAGTTGTGTCAGTTGAAGACGTTTGCGACCCGTCGAAGAATTATCTCGGAAGTAAATAACCCGAGACACTAAATTCTAATTTCAAAATTCACGTCCAACCACAATTTGTTTGGTACAGATTTTATTTGTGAAGAAATATGTATTATTCAATACTGTCGAGGTTTATGATGTAAATAAGAATTGATTTGGGGATCTGAAGAACACTCCTGTCGCCTAATAACCACCCGATACCACATAACCACCCGACATCTAATGTAAAGCTGGATACATGAAACACAGCACTAATAATAATAATGATAATAACTATGTCTTGTTTATGAGTATCAATTTTCATAGATATAAAATATTTTAATAAAGGAGCCTGCCGACTAATTGATGTGACATACTAATGTGTATTTAAAAAAAGAAATTTTAATATCTATTTCAAAATTATTAAAACCTGCGAATCGAAGTAACGAAAATGTGAACACTTAAAACTACGATTAGCTCTGTTGTGATAGCGGTAGTGGGTGAAAATCATGCGAGTAAAATGTCTGAACAATTCAGCATCTCAAATCTGTAAAAGATTACTTTGTACGGAAATGCATATATCATTCGCAAAATTCTTTCCATCTAAACCAAAAGTCCCAAATGTGCACAGGTAACTGTCCTACAGTCCTCTCTTTATTGATAGACCCCAAAGTAGACTTGGAAATGATGCACTTAAAATTACTCTCCCGCAATAATAATAATAATGATAATAATAATAATAATAATATCTTTAATATTCCAGTACAGGGGTCGGAAAACATAGGGTCACAACTTTCGGTTTTTGGTTCAACTTATCCCTGTAAGCTAATTTTCTCTCATATGAAAGCAGTGTTAAATCCACAACGAAATATACTACAACCTGAACATTTAGAAAATTGTGTAAAACTCAGAGTAACAAAGTGTATTGCCAATATTGAGCAATTGGTTAAGACCATGCAAGAGCAAGGCTTCCATTAATAATTTTTAAAAAATTAAAAACTTTTAAAAACAGTTTATTTCTATTAATGTGGTTTACATATTATTATATATATTACGATAGAAAATATGTTGAAGAAGAGATATATTGACCTTGACTTGGATACGCATGTTGTTGGCACACTGAATTATTTTAAAATACTCAATCGACACATAGTTGGCAAAAGATTGCTGAGCCCAGTTCTAGTGCTTTATTAATAGCATAATCAAGTGCACGAAGTTCAGTCCTGACCAATAACCAGAGCGATCCGTTGACCAACAATGAAAAACATGCCATTCATGGTATTTTTACTCCATGTTTATTAATCGTATGACATACGATATGTACAAAGAAAAAAGAAGGATTAAAGACAGGAAATATTTTTAACTCACTTTTTATTAAGCTGACCTGCTATTGACGTGTGAGATAAGATCGTTTAAAGTAATGAGATAATTATTCTTGGTATCAGAAATTATTCCTTAGACACGACTAAACACAACGCTTTTGCAAGTTCAGTTTCTTCTTTTTCTCTTTGATGCGTTTCTTCGGGAAAGAATTGATCATGACCCTCCACAACTTCCTATCCCGTGTAGCTCTTAGCATTTTTCTCTCGCCTCCTGTTTTGCCATCCATTCACACAAGCTCGTCAGATCAGTTACTCGCTGCCTTACCTAACTCTCTTCTCCACAATATTAACCAGCTAAGTTTTCCAAGCCCTCGTTCATCATTATATGTCCAAAGACTTTCAACTGCCTTTCCTGATTTTTAGTAGAAGTGTTCTTTCTGTTGCCATTTTGTTTAAGACTTCCTTGTTGTTTATCCGTTCCGTCCATGGGGTTCTTAGTATTCTTCTACAGAAACACATTTCAGACTTTTCCTTTTCTGGAAGGCGACTGTTTAAAATTCACTACCATATAAAATGATGGATATCAAATAACAATCTAATACTCTTTTTCATTGTTTCTAACGATATTTCGGCTTCTCAAAGATCATTCCAAAGGCTTGCTTAGCCTTTGGGATGCTTCTTTCGTTAGACCACATCGTGTTCAAATCTCCATTTCCCATCCGCTGTCAAAACGCTTCTCAGGTATTTGAATTTCACCAGCTACTTGATGTCTGTATCTCCAATTCATAACTCGTATCTTTTGTTTTTCTTTTGCTGATCACCATATTTTCTAGCTTCTTCTAGATGGCTAGTTCTTTTTTTTTTTTCGCTTTGTTCTAAAACCTTGTCTAGGAAGTCTGTTAATATAATTTCTCAGTCGGCCATAAACACAGAGTTAACTGAGACAAAAATAGCTTGTTAATTTCAATAAGTTTAAAAACTGCGGTCTTTTACTTAGCTGAGAGAACTCTTTTATTCAGCATGGCTCTTGATAACCTCTAGGAAAGTAACACATTGCATTGTCTTCGGAGAGTTTTCCACTGGCAAGAAGGATAAAGGTTATGTTGAATTAATTGCTATGGTTTATGTTAGGAAGTTTGGTTTACTGTGTCGGGTAGACAATTTATCTCGTCAGAATTTGTATAATAAATTTATAAGTCTACCATACGTCCATGCTTCAAATATCGGGTCTGGTGCTTCTACAATATATTAAGAGATTTTGTGATCTCGCTCTCAGTCACTATCCCACAGTCTTAACCTAGTAACCCTGCATCTTTTCTATAAACATTTTCATGGTAGTTGTTCTCTGTGTTATGTAGGCTTTGCGAATTTAATCGCCATATTAGATTGGCGGCAAAGTCTCCTTATTTTAAACTTAAAAGGGTCAGATGGATACAATTCTTCCCTCTAACCACTCCAAGTCTAAAATATCCTATGCTAACAGTTTTTTCTTATGTTCTTCTCATGTGTGGAACTCTTATCCGGTTTTATGATTCCCAGTCGACTTTGATCTAATGTAAATGTGATGCCAATCGTTATCTTCTGTCTTCTGAATTCTTGTTCTTTTATTGTACTCTTTTCTCAAATATTTATCGTTATTTTTACTCTCACACTCAGTAAAGCATTGCATATTAGTAATTTATAATCATGCTTAAGGTGAAATTATTAAAATAAAGAAACATTTAAAAAAATATGAGTGTAAATTAAGGAGTGAAGAAGAAACAAAATATCTTTATGTCAAAATGCTCTGTGATTACCTCCATATTCTATAAACGTGATGCTAGTCATTGAATGAGTGAACGTGGGTTATACGACACGAGAAAACTGTGTACATACTTAATAGTTTAAAGCAGACAGAATACATGTATCTAGTTTGCTATAAAGAACATGAGTATGCGTGACGAGAATATAAACCCCTGCTTTATGACGAATACTCACGAGGATGTTAAATAGTTACTGTCTTAGATACAAACTTCAGTTTTTCAGAAACACGAAAGTACTGGGGTAAACAATGTTTTTCTTTTCTTTCATTGTACAGTTTTCTCATATCGGGTATTATACGAAGTTTCAAGTCTTCGTTTTATGTACGGATGGTAATATATAAGCCGAAGCGTCCGATTGTTTCTTTGTTTATTACTCTACTTTAACTGGCTCCGTATGTCGCATATTGGAAGTTTGGTCTTAGAGCGTAAGTAAATGGCATTAGCAAACACAACTTGAATACCTTGCTCTTCATTTTAATGCTCTTTGTCCTGTCAATGCAAGGATCATCAATAGAAATCTAAGGCGAACGCAAAATCGCTGATGTCTCCGAACCATCAGCAGAGTAGACTGAGATATCATGTACCGTACTTATTGACTGATTTATGAAAGACTTAGTGACCAAATGCAATATATATATATATATATATATATATATATATTCGCAAACATAAATATATGAAGTTGGTGTGCTCGTTGTTTTAAGCATTTTTATTCTATTCATGCTGCATTTTGTCTTAATTTATCGTTTTTTCTTTAATTTATATTCTCTATTTTTCCTTTTATCTTTTTAAGCTTTAATCTGGTCTTTATCTGATTTTAGCGACATTTTTCAAACTTTCGACGGAAACATAAATGTGGAAAGATATTTTTTCTGAAAAAAAAACTAGTGTCTTATCAGTTTATTTTTATCAGGCTTCTCTTTCCTTTTATTCACTAATTTACCTCACTCAATCTGTCTGCCTCTCGCTCTCTCTCTCTCTCTCTCTCTCTCTATATATATATATATATATATATGACTGCATTTATGTCTAGCTAAAAATCTCCTTGTGTTCATATCTATCTATCCATCGATCTATCTATGATCGTATACTAGAGTACATATGCGTGTTTAGATACGCAACGCAGTCATTTTTGCGGATTGACTAATTTTACTTCGTATGAAAATGAAAAAAATGATAGATAGATAGATAGATAGATAGATAGATAGATAGTAAGAGAAAGAGAGATACATAAATCGATATTTCACTATAAAAATCATGTTTAGTGGATAGAAGGGTTCCAATATATATCAATATTTCTTAAATAGCTAAATTAATGCCGACCGTCTTAGAGATAATTTACACACACACACACACACACACACACACACACACACACACACACACACACACATATATATATATATATATATATATATATATATATACATATGTATATATATATATATATATGTCTATATAGGTATGTGTGTGTTATCTTCTGTGAGTCTATGCGTTTATACATCTTTCGTGATGAATTCTAAAGTGTTTTTTACATAAGTATACACCTCATTCAATGTTTATAACTATAACTATTTATCTTTAATCATTCCTCACTTAGTTCGTATCTATCTATCTATCTATCTATCAGTCTGTTCATATCTATCTATCTATCTATTTATCTATCTATCTATCTATCTATCAGTCTGTTCTATCTATCTATCTATCTATCTATCTATCTATCTATCTATCAGTCTGTTCATATCTATCTATCTATCTATCTATCTATCTATCTATCTATCTATCTCAGTCTGTCATTCTATCTATCTATCTATCTATCTATCTATCTATCTATCTATCTATCTATCTATCTATCTATCTATCTATCTCAGTCTGTTCATATCTATCTATCTATCTATCTATCTATCTATCAGTCTGTTCATCTATCTATCTATCTATCTATCTATCTATCTATCTATCTATCTATCTATCTATCTATCTATCTCAGTCTGTTCTATCTATCTATCTATCTATCTATCTATCTCAGTCTGTTCTATCTATCTATCTATCTATCTATCTATCTATCTATCTATCTATCAGTCTGTTCTATCATCTATCTATCTATCTATCTATCTATCTATCTATCTATCTATCTATCTCAGTCTGTTCATATCTATCTATCTATCTATCTATCTATCTATCTATCTATCTATCTATCTATCTCAAACAGTTCATTACTATTTGTTTAATCTGTTCCCATATCTATCTATCTATCTATCTATCTATCTATCTATCTATCTATCTATCTATCTATCTATCTATCTACTCATCATCCTGTGTTTATATATATCCATAAACACTAAAACCCCGGCCCGCACGCATATACAAATCCATATTTCAACATTTTAGCGATAAGCAGGATAAGTACGATAAATGTTCATACAAAAAATATGGGCTGATGGTGATGTTATCACAATGGGAAAAAAGCTACAAAAAACAAACAATAGAGACTTCGACAAAAACAACACTGAAAATTCCTTTAAGAAAAACCAGAGCCATAAGAATGAGATCGCTGACATTCTCAAATATATTTTTACATGACCTCTTCCCCACGTTACATCATTCCGACCCCCCCACTAAAAAAATCTTTTTATCCCAAATAAAATCTAAAGCAAGGGGCTGTAGATGAGGACATCATTGACTGAAGAGTTTCCCCATGAGATGCAAGATGGGTATACAAGTCGGATTCCGTGGCTCCGCCTTATGTCTGGCACTTGGACACTTCCAACCCGAACCTTACTCAATTCAATTTCGGCTACTCTGCGAGTAATGTTCAAAAGATAAAGGTAAATACATTAGAAAACATATCTTGGAATAATACGGAGCCGTAACCTTTTCATCTCTATTACCCGCCCGCCAGAATAAAAAAAATATAACGTATAAGATTTTAAAACAAGGCCATCATAGGGCAAAATAATATAATCCAAGAAATGGTTTCAGAATGAGAAATAAATGAATGCCGTAAAAACTTTAAGGAATCATATATATATATATATATATATATATATGTGTGTGTGTGTGTGTGTGTGTGTGTGTGTGTGTGTGTGTGTGTGGATGGATGGGAATAACCAAGAAGCAACAAAATGAATTAAAGCCAAACGTCTACACAATATTTTTCAAAGAATTAATTTTTTGTCATCTTTTAGCAAGAGTTTAGTCTCAGATATACAAATATAAATGTTTATATGCAAATGTGCACCAGTATGAAGGAAAATATAGGGTGAGATTGCTCATGATGAACTGTAGTTATATTTTACGTCTGTAGATGCGGATTTTATTAAAGGAATGATATTACTAGTTTATCCTGTTTATTCATCGTAAAAAATAGTTATATAAATCTTGTTATTCTGAGAATAATATGAGTTCGTGATTATGTAGTAATCGATGTTACTATCAAGCCATCTTAATCTATCTTTATCTCATTCTCTCTCTTCCTACACTCTTTCTCTCTCTCTCTCTCTCTCTCTCTCTCTATCTATCTATCTATCTATCTATCTGTCTGTATAATATTTATTATTGACGTAGACATTCTAAATTGTTTTCTGTAAGTTACTCAGTTTTTGCCTACTTCTCATTTCTCTCTCTGTCTCTCTGTCTCTCTCTCACTATTCATATAGCTAGCTTAATATATATATATATATAGATAGATAGATAGATAGATAGATAGATAGATAGATAGATAGATAGATAGATAGATAAAGGAGAGAGAGAAATATATATTGAATGAATGTAAGTCATACTAATGTGTTCATATGATTTATGAAGCTAAGATTGTGGAGTTAAGATTTTTTAAAAGTACATTTATTTCTTCTTCATATTTTCTTTATATTTGACAACTGAAACACACACACACAGATATATATATATATATATATATATATATATATTTCACAACTGATATATATATATATATATATATATATATATATATATATATATATATATAACCGAGTCTATACTTGCAAATAAGTGGTTTTTCATCAATACTTAAACTCTCTTTGTCTTTTTCACTCCACATTCTGTAATGTGCATATATTTTCATGTAAAATGTGCTGAGAGATGTAGGATTTTAGCATCCCTAACTTTGCAGCGTATTTTGTCTTTGATGCTTTCAATCTCGAATGTTTCTAAAGCCTTTCAGACACCATCGGTCTGCAGGATTTGCTTGCAAGCGGATAGGCAATCATTTCTGTAACGAATTGGTGTGGTTTAAGTTGCACACCGGTTGACCTGGATTCTGGCTGACCTACCTGGCGTCGGCCAATCTTTTCAAAACTGCATTAACCAGGAAACTAAGAATAAACACATGCGCTCAGTTAATATAATGCAGTAAGTAGTGAGTGAAAAGTAATATATCGATATAAAAACAAAAAGTTGAAGTCATTTTAGGGATGAGTTTCGAAAACGACTAGAACCCAGTAAATACTTAGTGAGAGATGTATTTCAAATCTTTTTTTGCTTGTGTGGATGCATGTCATGTATAGTCATTTTCTTCTAAAATCGTCGAATCCAAGGTTAAAATTTATAACCTTTTACTGACATATGTTAACTATTAGGTAGGCCTGAAAATCCTGACTCACTTAGGAAGAGGAAAGAAAACAACGAACCCTGATCTCTGTCTGGTGAAATATTCAAGGAGTATTGCATTTTGAGCTTGTTTCATGCGGTCGCGATATCAACGTTAAACTGTATCGTCAGCAGTTAGACCGCGTGTACGACAAACTAAAGCAGGAGTATCCTGCTTTGGTCAATCGAGATCTGACATTGCTTCAGCAAAACAATGCGAGGCGATACACTGCCAGAACTTTAAACAAATAGATTCTTTTTAAAATTTAGTACAATATTACGTTTCCAAAATCGACCTGCCCTAAATACTAACGACAATTACTTTTTTCGTTTTCTACGGGTTTCAACAAACTTTTTTTCTATGTTTGACATCAACACTGTTATCTTTTATGTTGTTAAAATTGTGCCCATCAGAAATAAATCCTGATAGAGCAGGGGTTCTCAACCGAGAGTGGAGATCTCTTGCTGGGGGAATTTTATGTTTCAGTGGGGGTGAGAAAATCTTTTACTTTTGCTTGTTTTTATTTACATAATCTGGAGACTATAATGCGTGTCAGAAAAAGTACAAGATTAATCATATTCAATATAGATGTATATCCATTATCATCAATGGAGAAGAAAGGCCTCGGTGAAGCTTTATCAAATGATTCTTTGAAATCAAGAAAGTTGAAGCAACATTTATAAAAAAATGTTTTATAAAAATAATCCATGTTAAAGTTTACTTACTAATATAGAAAAGAATGAAAATTTCCAATAACATATGCATATTATTTGGAATGCACCTTTCGAGTTGAACGATCTTGGAAATGATGTTTTGACATATGGGGAAAATACGGTTAAGAGCGACCGTGATGGAACGTTTAGTTTTCTCATGATTACCTCTTGAAGGACAAGAATGCGTCTTCTTGCCAAAAATCTTATAAAGTTAAAAGAATCTGGCGGGAAAAGTCATCCTTGTCTTTCGACTTTTTCCATTTTTTTTTTTTTTTTTGTTGTATTTTCTTAGTTCATTTCATCTTATGCAGACGGTTTACTCTCAGTAAATATTCTGTTTATCTCCTGAGATTTTACAAACATTTTATATATCAAACTTTCTTCCACGGAGACTAAGCAGGCCTTTTTTGTAATTTCCGTATTATGCAAACAATAGCTATAGAGTTAATTTTGCTGCTATCAAGACCAAAAAGCACTTCTTACTTAGATGAATACATTTATAAGTAAATACTTAATTCCATTCGCGAAAACTAATCAGTAGACTTATTCTAATTTCCAAAGACATTCTAAACAAAAACCAGTGCTACAGCGAACGGCTTCACTAATACTTGCTCCACAAACTCCCATGTTTACAAAGGTATGTATCAGTTATCAACTCGGGAGTCACTTACCGTAAAAAAATGGAAGGGAAAAAAGAACGCTCATATTATATTATATTTTTCCAGCTGGACAGACGTTACTTTCTTTTTCTTCATTATTTTGCGTGTGAGATCTACAGTTCGTCCAACTATCAAATTAGCTGAGCGCAATAAATTTCTTCATATATTTGCTTTCCTTGTTTGTCTTTCCACGGACCGATTCCCAGCCACTTTATTTAGAACACATCCAAGCAATAATTTTTGTCGCAAATGTGTCTATAGGTATGTATAATTTGATGAATGGTGCCATGAATTGTGTGGTATTTAAATTTGTCCTTAAACATGTATACGTCCAACCATATGTATACATATAATATTTATGTGCGTGTGATTTTATAAAACGGTACGTCATTTTTAAGATATCAGGTCTTGCAAAAGACTTTAAAGGTATTAGCAAAAAAAAAAATCGATAATGAAATCAGAGATTTTTTTCAATACGACTGTATCGTTTCAAGTATATATCTATATAAGTATAATGTATGTGTGTATATATTTGTCAAAAGGTGAGTAATTAATATGGGATTGTGTAAAAGTGTTTAAGGATATTTTTTAAAATATTCAGATTTCTATCAGTGGTTGTACCATATCAAAGAGTATTATTGATTTAAAGTACTTAGAGTGAACGCATTTTATGTCAATGAGTACACAGATGAAATAAAACTATTTCACGTTATCATTTCAATACAAAATTTAGAAAGGGCGCGTGGCCAAGTGATCAGATTGTTAGTATTCCCAACATGAGACCGAAGTTTGTCAAGAAGTTAACTTCTTCATAATATCAAGAATGGTAAGACGATCTCACAATATTTATGTTCAGTTGGATTCTTCCCAAAAGTTAAACAAAATATTAAGAAACCAGAATATTTCGTTAGAAACAAAGGAAAGAGTACTAAACTGTTATGTAATGCAGGTGCTTTTATATGACAATGAATGCTGGATAAAGAAGAGACAGATAAAGTAGAGACTTAAAGCAACAGAAATGTGATTCTGCAGAGAAATACTGGGGATACTATAGACCAAACATGTGAGCAACAACGAAGTTTTAGAAAAAACAAAAACAAAGAGGGCATTTAATCGGACATCAAGAAGAGACAATTAGAATTTCCATGGCATATAATGAGGGCATGGAAAATTTAATACACACAGGAGAGACTGGGGACGAGTGAGACAGAAGAAAACAACGCATAACCTACCTAAAAAGCTTTAGTAAATGTGTAGCAAAGCAAAATTTAGACGTGATACAAATAAGAAAAAAATTAAGAGCTACAGACGAAAGGAAATTTCAGAGAGTCTTAATCACCAATGTCTTGAAGAGCGACAGCACATAGAAAATGATTTCAGAGTGGGACAAGTGCTATAGAATTATACTGCGGCTTGACTCAAACCTTGTGACTGAAATGGAGTAGATGGTAATATTCAAAAGTCTTCAATAATTGTACTAGGTTGAAATCACATATTCATCGTGTCCGAGAGCATTGGTTGTCTCGCTCTTTTTTTCACGACAAATTACACGCTCTGTCCCAGAAAGTGTGTCTAAGATCTGATTAGCATCGCTGTTGCATAAACACAGATTGGTTATTTGGGTTTTGAACAAATACACATTTCATTATTTTCAAATTTGAAATATAATTTTTAATATATTTCTGCGAAACATATTGATCTATTTTCCTTTTACTTTTCGTTTTATTACAGAGACACGTACACAAACATAAGTAGATAATATTTATTTTGAATGAGTTCTTACATTAGGTATTTTGCTCGTCCAATACTTTTATTCTTACAGCACTAAGTTATTTGTTCACTAATGCTGTAGCCTGGTATTGAACTAACAACTCATTCGGTCAGGTCTCTGAAACTAACCAACGTCTATATCCACTGGGCCCAAGCGTTCTCGTAGAATGAGAATGATATACCCAAGTGATTCTAATGAAGGATTCGGTTCGAAATTTTTTAGCAACTGAAGAAGGCAGGAGCATACATCGGCCAAAACTTCGTAAACATGGCAGCAAAGATGAGAACATTATAATGTAAACAGTGTAAATACTACCCCCTCTCAGAAGTATAGACACATACATTTAGGATCGTTTCGGGAATTTCGACTTTTCACATGAGAACATATTTTCTAAACAGAAAACTTAATTTTATTTAATAATGTAAAACTTTTGCATTCCTCTCAAATAACCATTTATAATTTCTCTCCTATCACGCTCTTGAGGTGAAAGAAAATAGCGAGACAGCGTCGGCTCAGTTTATTCTCTTAACTACCAGTTATTAAACTTTACTACCAGTTATAAAAGTTCTTGCCACGTGTTTACTCTTTAACAGTGCCTCATTTTATATTTTGCGATATTTATGTGTATTTATTTGTGTGAATATATATATATATTTCCTCCTGCCATGCTCATGAAAAAAGAGACAATCGTGAGGCAGTGACGTCTCAGTTTATTCTCTTTACTACCAGTTATACCAGTTATTAAACTTTACTATCAGTTATGAAAGCTCTTGCTGTGTGTTTGCTCTTTAACAGTGCTTTATTATTTTATTTTTTACGATAATTTTGTTATCGAGTAGTAAAGTATATATTCATACACACACACACACACACACACACAATATATCTTCTGTTATAATAAAGACCGTTGTAGATTTATTTGTGTATACATATATATATATACCTCCTGTCACGCTTAAGAGTTTGGATTATTATATTTCTTTCTTATGTCTTAATGTGAGATCGTCAATAGCATTTTTTTAAATTGTATCACCCTCGAGCAAGGCGGTAACGCCACTGATGTAAAAAGAGTAAAAAAGAAGTAAAAAAATATATGGGAAGAGAGTAAAGAGAAAGACGAACCAGTTAAGGATGGGAATACAGGTTTGATGACAGTTGCAAAGGTGGAGAGAAAGGAAACATTTACAGGGTGGTGTAGAAAGAGCTAGAGTCAAGTTGTTAAGAGAAGGATAGTGCATGTAAATTCCTGGAGGGTGTAGCCGCCAGGAAAGCAAGAATATGGAAGCGAGTTCCACAGGCGGGAAGTGCGAGAAAAGAAGCTGAAGGAGTAGAATTGTTGGCTGCATTTAGTTGATCTAACTGTGAATGGATAGGACTCAGTAGCCAGTCTGGTTGCACGAATGAACACCTGTTGCTGGGGTACCAGTGACTTAAGTTCGTTGGAGCAGAAGCCATGAAAGTATTCATAGAATAGACAGAGGGAAGCCACATCCCGTCAGGGAAAGTAGCTGGAGTCGAGCCGCCAAGTCGGTACCTATCACATTATTGATTCTCCATTGGAGCCTGTCAAAAACACTCAGAGGCGCTTGACCATATTATGACAGCAGCATTCCATGCACGGAGGGATGGTTGATTTCTTGATTTGATGATTTGGTTACAACAATATATATGTTACCGACATTTTAGAACGCATATCGATATAAATATTTTGCCATCATTTTGAACGGCACGGGCCCACTCGTATATAATAACCCTTTCAAATATTTCGCCGTCATTTTTTGACAACAGGACTCACTCATATAACATAATATATATTAGAGCGACACTATAAGCGCATAACACTCATTTAGAATGAAACTCACAAAGAAAGTAACAATATAATGAGTGTATATATTTCAATAAATTCGAACTTCACTGTAATCTATTAAATATAAGCAGATATTATGTTTATATCGTACTCTTGAATTCTTATGATTTAAGCAAAACCTTATTGTTCCATTTGCAGACATTGTCATTTCTGCGAAAAAAGTTGAAAATAATCAGAAGAAAATGTAAAATTCCAAGTTAGTCTAAATTATTTTCTCGTATGTTTATTCAGCTTGTCCACGATAAAGACACCGTTGATCACACAGAAAAAAATCAACAGCTTTCTGAAACAAGAAAAGAAAAAACAGAGATAAATAAACGTCACAACGGATAATTAAACTCGTGAACCAATATAAACATTAGTAAGAACAAGAGAAACAAAAACGAAATAACAAAAAAAAAAAAATAACAATTTATGTCGCTCTTCTATAGAAAAACTGATATTCTTTAACTATTTAAGAGCTGCTGGCCTTAAACGTCCATCTATTAATTATATACGTCAGACCTATATATGTGGTATTTATTTCTTAATTTCTATTTTTCTAAGTCAGTTGATATATGAATTATCTGAACACCTGTAGAAGAAAAATATCAATCACGATTTTCCGTGGTGCTTATGCTCCCCCCAGACTTCAAGTGGAACTTGTATATACAGTCCATAGCTAAAGTTGCTGAAAAATCCCCTGCATCGCTCCAGTTAGTATCTTATTTCTTATGTTATGCTTTACATTTAAAAGAGCCTGGCCAATCCGAAAATCAAATATTGCTGCTATATCTACGCCGTAGCCGCCCAGTTACTATTTTCGTAAGTTCCACTTATATAGTTTCATTCCAAAAACTGTTTCTTTGTGCTACAGAATATCAGAAGAATGTTTCTCAACCATTTCAATGTTAACCTCTTCAAGTCCTTGGTTAATTGTTATCTTTCACGCGTCTCTGCACTACTTACTCTTATCGTTCATAACAACGGATTCCAGTAACCCTACCTTGAGTGGCCCTTGGGTTTTTATAAGGTGTACATTAATAAAAAAAATGTGTTGTGTGAATTTTGCTGAAGAGCGAAACAAAATGAACATTCAGGCTTCGTATGAATCTTTTAAAGATGCAAGCTTCGAATTTTTGTTGTTTTTGTTGTTGTTAGAAATCTGTTTTGGCTTCTATTAGATTAAATTCTCTTACCAATCTTGCGTTCTTTCCAGTGTTACCAAAATTTTTTACGTTAATTTTCACTCATCGCAATGTTAATCAATGATGTTATTTTATGAATGTAAAAAAATTATATTATGATGATATGTATGAGGTTGAGCCTCGACTTGATGAGGTTAAATTGTAATGTTCATGGAAGCATCTTCTTCGGTGTCAGTTCTGCTTGTTAGCTGCCTTTTAGAAAAACTATGAGAGCCATTTTCATGAAGGACGTTGATAATCTTCAAAAATAATTTATTTGGTCTAAAGTGTTGAATAATTCTTGCCTGTAGAACACTGGCTTTTCGATTAATAGAGTATTAAAATCTCTTTACCGACCTCTTGCCATTTATTTCGGGAGATATTTCTGATGCACCAAGTACTAGGCAAACATTAATAATGATTGAGAATGATTCATCTAATAAAATAGTAGTACTCAGAAAGATATTACTCAAAAAGATAATAGTACTTATTAATTTATAAGGTTTATCGATGTTTTATCTAATGAACAATGGAGATAAATTGCTATAAGAATTAATAATAATGGTAGAGAATACTTTATATAACTAATGCATCAAAATATCATTACATATTTTACAAAGATATTCTACCCTGGAACTGTGTCTCTAAGTGGTTAGGTTCTGATTAAGCCAATATCAATTTCTTCAGTGACATACAAGAAAAGAGAGACGACTGAGATGTTTTGTTGGCTGAACCAAATCGAAAAAGATTCTCTACTCTATTATTTAAACTAAAAATATTTTTTGACGAAAATGTGGATAATTTTTACTTTCCCTCGTGGGTTTTATATGCACATATATTTGTGTGTGATATGTATATCTACACATTTATTAGTCATTTGCATAAAAGCCTGTTACGCTGTATGATCAATGTAGTTAGAAATCCACTTGCTTCCATCCGGGATCGAAACTCGACCGATTTGGTGTCAGTCGGGGGTGCCTACTCTATAAGCAATCATCGCATGGAATAAGCAGTAATGAAATTTTAGCGTGTTATATATATATATATGCGGTGTATACTTACGTCAGCCACCGGGAGAACTCAATTCATTACTGAAGTGTAATGGTCGCCAAAACTACGCAAAAATGAAAATAACACGGACATTTCATTTCAAGATATCTTTACCAAAATGATTCAAACATATCTTGAAATACTAAAGAGTAAATTTATTTACTGAAATCGCAATTGGGTTCAACCTATAAACGACTTCAAATTCTCTAGATTCTCTTCTAGACATCCTTTTTGTTTAAATTGATGAATGTTTACATAATCCTTGCGTTAAGTTTGAGGCCTCGTAGGAATAATTCGTATAATATTCATAACGAGTGATGAATGCATAACGTCTCCATCACTCAAAACATCTTCGTAATCACCTTTAGACTCTTTTCAACTCTTTGTTAATCCTATGAACTGTCTTCAGATTGACATCAAAACAATCTGAAATGTTCATATTAAAGATTCTGTTGCGAATACCAAGAAGCACAGCATGTTGTTTCCAAAATTCTGGCAAACTGAATTGCGTCATGTTGCACTTTACTCTTGCAGACGGTTCTCAACCGACCCTACTGTGCATCTGACAAAATGAAAAACAAAAACAATGCCCATTCGTAAAGTTAAGAATAATTTTAGAGAAAATGAAACCGTTGCATCATATATATATATATATATATATATATATATAGCCTTTGAGATTTGAAAATAGAAAACACTCGACCCGTGGTCCAGAGCGAGGAAAAATTTACTCGCCCCAAAATCATTTTACTCGACCGACTCCATTTTCTTAATAGTCGCCTTACGCAAACATAACGTGTACCGCTGACAGAAAACAAAAAATAATTTTAATTAAAATTTCGAACGTGTTAGAAAGGATTTAATTTTTTTAAAATAATAACAACAAAATTTGATGATAAAAGTTTGTTTTTATTAAATTTGAGCATGATATGCTGATTTTTTTTTTTTTTTGCAATTGAATGAAGGACCTAAATTCGTAGTTTCTTTCTTCTGTTTGACTACAACCTCCATCTCATAGATGATAAAAAATAACAAATCTGATTTTCTCAACGATTTTCTCTAAAAACGTACTTCCTTGTTTAATTTGTTTTTCGGTGCGTGGTTGAAAGAAGTATGCGCATTTTGTTTCCTTTCTTTCAAATGCTCGCTTTTACGTAATATAGATGTTGAGTCACGATCATATTTTTCCAAATGAGTTTCTAAAAATCTGCGAGCGTCTTTAATCTGAGCAACAGAGACATTTTGGCTTCACTCTGGAAGTGTTAAGTAAACGAATGTTTACACTGACCGGGACGATCTAAGCAAGACCAAATAGTTCAATAATGTCATTGTAGGTCATTCTAAATAAGTTGTGAATCTTCAATGGCATACGTTTGGGTTGTAAAAGGAATCATATTTCCTTTTTCTATATTTGAAGGGACACGTTTCATTGCGAACAAGTAAAGCAATAGACTTTAATCGCCCAATTAAGTTTTTATTCGACTGAGTCAATCAGGCGAGTGAAATCTTAAAATATATATATATATATATATATATATATATATATATATATATATATACATTTTTATATATATTAGCCACGAGAGTAAATTACAATTATCCAGACATTCGCTATAAAATACTTTTTGTTATACATATATATAAACAAATCTTCTGCATACAGGCCTGTTTCGCTTTGTCACAGCTCATCTGTGCACCTAGATGAAATATCAACTCGTATTCGATGATACCCGTCTACCAGGATGGCTAGCTAATCCTCATTGGAGATGCTTGCTCGGACACACTTCTGTTTTTTTTTTTTGTGTTTTTTTTGTTTATACTGCAGATAAGAAGAATGGACCTTAGTTAAAGTTTCTGGGAGAGTGTGCATCATCGAGTCTGAACAACAGTCTGAACAAGGCCGGGACACTCAAACCCTCAGTCACAATGACTTGGGACATCAAACTAGCACAGCAAATGACGACTCCTTAAAGGGAGTCGGCTACCCAAATTCAATATCAAGGCTTAGTTCAACCAGTGATATGGTTTTCAGCCATTTTCCAATGGTGTCGCATTTTGGGATCGCCTCCTCCAGACCGTTAACACCTTCCTGTAATATCTGTAATATCTGTAATATATATATATATATATATATATATATATATATATATATACAAAGCATACGCATTTTGGGATTTTGGGATGCAAAAAATTGGTTGCATAAACATAATCGAGCACACACACACACACACACATACATATGTTTAACATATATACGTGCTTACAAAAGCCAATTTCATATTTCGTGCATGATGCGATCTCCTTAAAATTAGCTCTCAAAATTAGGTTTTCAAAAGTCGCACGATAAGCGAATATGAGTGTGTGTGTGTGTGTGTGTGTGTGTGTGTGAGAGAGAGAGAGAGAGAGAGAGAGAGAGCTTATACAATATATTATAAATGTACATAAATACTCGCATATATATCTAGATATATATATAGTCACATAGCTTCCAAATCTCGCCACCCATGTTCGGAATTTTATGTGAAAAATAGCATAACTTATTGCCTAATACATCAAAAATTGTTTATATTATGATCACAAGCGATGCAATCGTCAACATTCATGAGAATCATATCATGCCAACCTACTCTTATTATCTGCATACATGCCTTCGCATATTCGTCAAGATGCAAACATTCACTTGACTTTCTTGTTTTCTTTTGTACATATTATATATATATATATATATATATATATACATATACACATGCACAGATATATATATATATATATATATACATTGCTTTGAATATATATAGAGAGAGATATAAATATGGATACCAATAAATATATATACATGGTTATACGCGCAACTATACGCGCATATATAAATATTTTTCTGGTATTAATAAAACAGTGCTCGATGTAGTACAACTTTAAATATAAATTTTAATAATTATACATATTATCCTACGTCTATAGCAGGACTAGTAAGAAACCCCGTGTCGTGCCATAGACGTACGATAGTATATATAATTGGATAAATTTGGCTCTTTGTATGAAGTGGGCTTCATCAGTAGTTCCAAATTATGTGGACATGTGAATCAATACTGTATGGTAACTGACTGTTTCGGACCGCGAATGATCATAACAATGTTTGGGAGTTTTTATTTTTTTTATTTGTAATATATCCCCAAATATACACACATAAAAACACACACACACGCGCGCACACACACACACACACACACACACACACACACACACACACACACACGTATAAATATATAGATACATATGTATATTCAGAGTGTTTCCAAAGTAACTCCCCACTTTTACATAAAATATACTTATTTACCATTTCAACACAGAACGAATATGAGAGTAAAGCGTTTAGAATTAGGTTTTATTAAAAATTTGATATAGTCACCAGATTTCGCTGTCATCTTCTCAAGTCACCCAGGAATCGCGTCAGCTGATTTCACGTTTTGTATTTATAAGTCACCCTATGAACTTTTCAGCCCACCCTTGTATAGATATATATACTAGGCGCTTAAAAAGTAACTCCCTATTTTCTGTATGAGCAGGCAGCCAGGAATCCCGACTTAACACCTGGTAACCTTTAACTTTGAAGCTGTTACAAGGAGCAAGTCTACTATGCCAAACCAAGACACTAGAAGAACTCGAAGGACAAATCAGTTTTTTCGGTGTCTGGATGCGTATTGTTTTAAGGAACTAATTTGGTGTTTCACTCATTTTTCAAAGATGGTTTGTTCTATTTTCAAAGTAATTCAATCGTGTACAAATTTAAATATTAATGTGAAGCTGAATATGTAGGATGAACCAATAAGCGACTGCAAACTTAAATGTCTCAACACTGAATAGTTTGAGACACTCTTTGAGAGTAATTCAGTCTGCGCATGACTCGGCCAGCACTTGTTTGATAACCTAGACTGCGCTAGTAAATTAGTGAACAATTCTTTCACAGTTTTGTGCAGCGCCCGGTCAGCTCATATTTACGTCTATTGAAACGGTCTATATTAAATTACATCAACTGGTTCTGTACAAATAGAAGTTGTATTTATTTGCTCCCTCTGTCTTTTAGGAAGTTTCTGAGTATTATTTTTTTTATGTTATACCCCTTTGTAACTATTTATTTTTCATTCGTAAATTTTTTACCGATACATTTATTTTAATCGTGTTCCATATTTTTGCTTCCTCACCGCTTTTTTATGGCTGTATGAATTGTTCTTTCCTTTTTCATAATTTTCGCTAACGTTTTTCTTCCGACAAAATGTTGGACGAAAGGAGTCTTAAAGTAAAAATGCTTTTGTGCTTTTGCTTTAAATCCATATTTATGCTCTGTGGTATAAGGTTGTTGCTTATATATATATATATATATATATATATATATATATATATATATATATATATATATTAGAGGCTTTGGTGTTATAATTTAAATCAACCCTCTCCACGTAGATCTAACAAATAGATCTAACATTCCGAAATGAAGAATCCATCCGAGCCCAACAAACGCTTGTAATCGCTTTTTCGCTTTCATTTCCCCATCACCATATATATATATATATATATATATATATAATGAGAGAGATAAAGTGTGGACAATGTTGACTGTATTCAAGTATCAGCTTCTCACAAATAACCCATACTTTTCTGGGGATACTTTTTGATCTGAAAAATTTGCACTCGCTGACAGGTATCGACACTTGAACTAAATTATCCTAAACAATAGATATGAGCACAATTTGATGGTATGTTATGCGTTTCAGAACTTGTAATATTAATGCGTTTTACAATCTACGTTCATTTAATAGTGCGCTCCGAAAGCCCTTGTTCATTGCAGCCAAAATGTTTAAAAATTCATAGTTTTCAGCTGAAACCTTCTTTCTACTACAGTGTCATTGTACTCCCTGTTTTTTCCAGTTTAAATAAATATGAGGCACTGCTTATGCGTTTCGTGTACTTAATTATTTGTCTTAACCATTTCATATAAATATATATAATCAAGTCCTCTTTTTTCTCCACATTTATATATATATATTCTCCACACACACACACACACACACACATATATATATATATATATATATATATATATATATATATATATATATATTGAGCTCTCTAGAGAGGAAAATTTAAATAAAAAACTGACCACTTCTGCAATTTATGCATAATGAATTGAGTTCTTCCGGTGACTGACGTGTGTATACACCGCTTATATATAACACGCTAAAATTTCTCTTCTCTGATTTCCTGAGCCTAGAGGTTTGTGACTATCGACTGACACCAAATCAGTCGAGTTTCGATCCCGGCAAGAAGCAAGTGGATGTCTAGCTACACAGATGAGCTGTGATACAGCGAAACAGGCTTGCATATGGATGACGAATATAAAAACATATATATGTGCGTGTGTGTGTGTGTGTGTGTGTGTGTGTGTGTGTGTGTGTGTGTGCTATGATTCACATTCAAAATCTTTTTACGAAAGACAAAAAAGCTTCTCGTCCGATCACCGAAGTTAAGCACACGTCGAGCATATTCAATAACCTAGAAGGGTGACCGATCGAGAATACCAGATGCTGTGAGTTGGCATGTGCGGGTGGTGTAATAAATAGCACCGCAAAATTAGAAATTTAAGTACCAAGTTCCAGTTACAGTACCAGTCGGGTTTTTATATTTATGCACAACATCATTGGGAAAGTTATGAATTCACCTCTTCTCCCCAGCTATGGGTTAGATAATATAATCGTATCAGTAAATCATTAATTTTTCACCCACCCTCCACCAAAATAAAATTATGAGAGTTTAAGTTTTGTAAGTTGAAATATCTCAAGTTTGATGAACAGTAAAAAACATCAATTAGCCAATATCTATCTATCTATCTATCTATCTATCTATCTATCTATCTATCTATCTATCTATCTATCTCTTTATATATATATATATATATATATATATATATATATATATATATATATAGGTGTGTGTGTGTGTGTGTGTTTACTTGTGTATATGAGAGTATTTGGGGCATATCCATACTTAAGACCAGCTTTGAGTCTCATTTGTCACAACTGATAACTTATTTTATAACAACGCGTTGCTTTCGCATCGTTAAATAATCAATGATCGATTGAACTGCCGATATGATCACACAATATGTCTTTCCTGCTGCCATTATGATATGACTGTAGCCAGTATCTTTAAATGCAACTTGCAGGTCGGCGGAATTTTGACTGTCTTTATACCTTTATATTATTAGTGTGAAATGTTTGACGCTACGTTCCTTTTTCTAAATTACGTACTATTGTACCGACTCGTGCTGTCAAACCATACTGTAACCTGTATACGCAATTTATCAGCGATCCGTGTAGCAACATCCCTCCGCTTTTTGCTTAACTGCTGTGATCGGATATAAAATAATGATGTTAGTGAATATTCTCACGTAAGTTTGCGTCTCTTTCCGTTGTTCTGCACGCCGAATACGCTCCTGTTTTAGGCCATATCTAAACATTGGAATAAAAAATGCAATATAAATCAACGATTGTTACAACAAACTAAAATTGCAAGCATTCCTTGTCTTGTTTTCTTTAAGGGGATTTTTATATCTTTAGTTTCACGCAAACAAGTCACATAATAATAAACGATAGTTTTGAAAGTCAACAGCTGCGTCTCTTACGAAGATTTTTGAACAGACATAAAGAGAAAAATGTTTTACTGTTGTAGCAGTTGGAGAATTAACCATCAAGACAGACCATATGGTCATTAGCCAGAAACAACTCGAGATCAGTGTTACAAATTAGAGATGTCTGAATGAAATAAGTACAAAAATATAATTATCAAGAAACTGTTATAGCAGACAATAGAGAATGTGACAGAGAGATCTGAAGACGCACTGGAATAGGGAAAGATGTCTTCCAAAAACTAAGCAATGTAACAGAAACATTACGTTAGAAACAAAGAAAAGAGTTATAAACAATTTAAAATAGACCCTCTTATATAGCATTGAATATTGGACAATCTTATTATAGATGAAGAGGAGACAAAAGGCAAGAGATATATGGCTCTACAGGAGAGTGTTCAGAATAGGGTGAAGAAGTATGTGATCAAGCAGAAAGTTCTTCGAGAAATGAAAACGAAAAAGTCACGTTTTATTAAGATCGGAAAGAGAGAGTTTAAATTTCTAGGATACACAATGAGGAAATAAGGTTTGGTAAATTTAGCACTCTCAAAACATATTTAAGGTGAGAAGGACAAACAGAAACAGCAAGTTTGCGTAAATAAATTACAGAAAAAGAACTGGGGTTTCTGAGTTGACGAAAAGGCTTAGAGTCCCGAAAGAACACACCAAATAGAAGAAGTATTTTCTCTACTAAAGAGAGTCGCATATATAGCTACCATACTGAGCAATGCAAATGATTTAGGCTCATGGCCATATCACTGGTTTCAGTACAATCACCGAAGTTGAGCAAGGTTGAGCCTGGTCAGTACCTAAACTGGTGACCGCTTGGGAATATCAGGTGCTGTCAAGTTGGATATGAGGTGTTTGTAATGATATGCCAGTATATCTGAATTATTAATCGGTGACCTAAGTTCCAATTCCAGTTGGGCTCGTTATATTCACCCAAACCCAAATACTCTTGGGAAATGTATGAATCCATCGCTTTTTTTCCTCGATCTATGGGTTAACTAGACCGGCGTTGCTCGGGTGTAATGAAAGCTTTAAAACTAATCCATGGTCCTGGAGCTCAAACTCTTTGGACGTTGGCACGAAAGACTAAAAAGCAATAGTTGTTTCCAGTTAAAGCGTAGACTGAAAGAAAAATGAATGTGATGGATGTAACTCAAATTTTGATTTTCTGCTATCGATATCAAATAAGCTTTTTTCGTCGTAAACTGAATTTTGAAGGCTAAATAAGTCCTCTGAGTAATTATACCTACTTAGAGCCAAACCTGAAGCAAAAACTAAAATAAAAGGGCTGAAAAAAATACAGACATAGAGGCAGATAAACAGACACACACACAAACATCTTGCCTTTTTATATATATATATATATATATATATATATATATATATATATATTATCAATTTTCTGCACTACTGTATGAACTGCAACCTTGAAACTTCTGCATATCGTTTCTTATGCCTTTGTATATGAGTGTATCAAATTTGATTAAAATCGGACCACTCCTTCTATAACCTGATTCTTTCGAATATCAATTTTCGATATTTATCGGGGGGTATCTCGACACAAAACCTACCTCAGAATATTCGCAGACGCTTATAGTACAACTGTGTAAATTTTCAAGAAAATCGGTTCAGCCGTTTCGGAGTCTATAGGTCACGGACACACACAGACACAGACACACATACACCCACACATACACACATACAGAGACAAATTTCCATTTATAAATAAGTTTCGATTTAGATGAGTGATACTTGAATCACAAAATCGTCATTATCTAAAAAATGAAAAATAGAAAAACAAATTTTACAATCTTAAAATATTTTCTGGCTTGAAATAACCTGCAAAAGTTTGATAAGTTAATCAATCGACGAACCTATTTATGTTAGGATTGGCACTTATTTGAATCAAAATATCTGTGCTCGATTAAATAAGCCTAGAATCAAAATGTCGTTCATCGATATCACCAGTATCAACAATATCTCTGCTTTGTATGTTTCTCCTCAGCCGTATTTTCGTTTTCGGAAAGAACAGGGTAATAACTCATAGAACCTTCTTCTATTCGCCGTGTCATTTCAGAAAGTGGCTGATCACTGATCTCCATAATTTCCTTTCATTTATAGCACTTCTTCACTATGGGTTGTCTTTTCACTATCCCTCTCAATCTCTATCCTCTCATCGAGTCACTCAAGCGCGTTAGGTAGCATACTCGCTACTTTTCTCTGTCCCGTTGCTTTCAATACCTCCTGTGAGAGTCCCATTCTATAAGCACTCTTTTCTCAAATATGCCTACAAAGTTTGTTTCTTTCTGATTACAAATGCAATATTACTTTATACTTTTATTTTCCTTAATAATTCCTTGTTACTCACATGTTCAGTCAATGGTATGCTCAACATCTTTCTGAGAAACAACATTTCTGTTGCCGCAAGTCTCTTCACCCTTAAGGTTCATGTGTTTAGAGTTGGTTCCGGAAAGTGAGCCATGTGTTAAAAAAAATAAAAAAAATATTACTTTTCAGAATAAAAACAGATTTATCAATAGATCTGAACATTTTAGTAAATGACTGAGAATAAATACTTGCTACGTCAGTGCTTAAAGAAATGGTAAATATTTTCGAATAGAAAATGCATTCAAATGGTGGAAAACATAGTGACTATATAAGCTTTTACAAATTGGTTAAATTTTGAGCTATTCTGGTATCGGAGGATCGAATTCATCGGGAAACTGAAAATAATGCTTGATAGTTTGTAAAAACAACAATTTATCACTTCTTTTGGACATTATGGTTGTTCCATCTGTCATAGTGTGAACCTTTATTAGAAAACAATAAAATTAAACTGTATTTACAATAATTACTTCAGTATATATAAATAGCGACACTGACAAAAACGCTCTATGATTTTTATGATGGACTAACCTTCAAATGGCACGTGACAAAATTTGGGTCCAATCGGATTATTAGTTCACAAATTACAGTTACGTGAATCTACTGTTGCAAATTTTCAAAACTGAATTTCGTGTGTTGATAAAACATTGCTTTCTGATGGGAAAAATACTGATCAAGCAAAGCAATTGATTGTTAAGTGATTTTCGGACTCTGCTCCTCTGGAAGCAATGGTTGCGAGGTGGTACGCTGAATTTAAACGTGGACGAACAGACACAAATTTTGCTAAACCCTCAGGTCGTCCAAAATCATCAGTGTCCCAGAAAACACCAAAAAGAAAAAAAATCTAAATACCCGTTTTGGCCGATCTTAAATTGAAGTTGCGTTAGATAGCAGAGGAGTTGAACATATCAAAAGGCAAAGTATTCACCAATTTGCATGAACATATGTCAATGATAAAACTGTGTTTAAAGTGGGTGCTGCGTCGACGATTCAGAGCGTTGTTTGCAAATGTTTCAACGCAACAGGAATGAGTTTTCGCGTAAATATGTGATAATGGATGAAATATGGATCCACCACTACACTCCGGAGTCAAATCGGCAGTCAGCTGTGTGAAAAGCAGCAGGTCTTCCAAAGTGACCGAAAACGCAAACATCAGCAGCCAAGATTTTGGTCTCCGTATTTTGGAATGCGAAAAGTATTTTGTTCATTGATTACCTTGAGAAAGGAAGAACAATCAATAGCGAATATTATTGGTGCGTTTGAAGTAAGAAATCGCCAAAAAACGGCCACAAACAAAGAAAAAAAAAGCGATCTTTCACCAAGACAACGCCCTGTGTCACAATCGCAACTATGACAAAACTACATGAATTGCACTTTAAATTGTTTCCGCATCCACCCTATTCTCCAGATCTGCCCCCACCAGCGTCTAGTGGCTGTTTGCGGACTTCAGAAGAATGCTCCAGGAAAAGAGGTTTGGCTCCAATGAAGAAGTGCTATCGGAAACTGGAGCGTATTTTGACAAATTGTTCTACAAAATAAGCATCGAATTGTTAGAGAAGAGTTGGAAGCAGTGTGTCATCCAAGAAGGATACTATGTTGATGAAGAAAACCGAATTTTGCCTCAATGTTGTTTAATTAGTGAGGCCTGGTGTTTATTGAGTGATTTGTTATATAATTAATTTTGGTTCAAAGAATTTGTCACATGCAAACTTCGAAGATTTGTGAGGACACCGCTCATGAAACTTTGAAATCGGCATGAACCTGCTCAGTTAAAGTAAAAAAATTCTTTGTATTAAAACTATTAGCTCTCTATCTCTCTCTTGATATAGTGCACCTGTTGATTAAGGACCATACGTGACACATATCGAAAGAGATGTGACTGTCTGGGCAGAAGGATTTCCCGCACTAGTTTGATATTACATTCTGAGGTAGACTAGCTGCCAACTAAGGTCAAAAAACCTAATCTTTCTTGTTATTTAACCCATAGGGAAGAGGGAGAAGCGACGGAGTATTTTCCCAAGGATATTTGCGCGTAAGTGAATGCAACAAATTGAACTGTAAATGGAACACGTTCTGAGCCGATATCCACTGCACCAGTAATGTATGACTAATGCATAATGATAGCCCATTAGGGGAACCAAGGCTACCAAGAAAGGTATTTCTTTTATCTTTATTATCTCTGCGGAGGCGAATCTATTGTATTTGGTCGCGTTGGTCTGTTTGCTTGTCTAACTGTGGTCAAAACATCTCATTACTCGCTGGATGGATTCAGATGAACCTCTTAGAGATGGTTGACCTCATGAGTGTCATTAACTGATTAGATTTTAGATTCGATCTGGTACGGGCTAAAGTTTCTTGGTTATTTTTTTTCTTTTTTTTTCTAATATTTTTCGCACGTTTTACATGATAAATACTGAATTACCTCCCCTAGATTGATTTATGTTTTTACAATTTCTGAAAGAGCTATATTTGTCACGAAAATATCATGATTTATCATATCAATTTAATATTTATTATCCAAAAGTGAACAAATCATAATAATAATCAAGCGCGGTCAAATTAATTGCAGTTATTCTCATTTTTTGTAAGAGTCTTTTGTAAAGTGCTAAGATGATGTCGGTATTGCCTTAGAGTGCTCTTGTTCACATTGTCGTCTTACAGATATATTTTTATGATATCTGAATTTTACACACTCCCACTCACAGACCCCCCTATATATATATATATATATATATACCAATGGTGTTTTCTCTCCCTATCTTGGATCTCATTCTTCGAGTTTTTTCGCCGATCTATCTATCTATCTATCTATCTATCTATATATATATATATATATATATATATATATATATATATATATATATATCCAAATGTCATGAATCACAAAGACTTTTCAATAACCACCAAAAACGTTATGTGACAAGTGACATTCAAACGATGCACATTTGATTACTCAATCCCATTATCAGTTCGCACTGGCTAACATGGGTGCTGCACTCAATGTTTAAATTTTCTGAAGTTAATTCCATTTGTAATATGTCACCGAAATTTTCAAAATTCTCATGAAAATCTAGTAATGTTTGCAAATGCACCCAATGTTTATTGTGGAATTTAAAAGAAAGAGAAAAAGATGTTGCTTTATAATTTTCTACTTATGTCTACGAGAGGAGAAATAAGAGATGTAGGAAGAAGTGTGTATATTTATATCTTCAAAAGAATAGTCATGTTCTTTCGTTCAAATGCTCTTTTCGTTGATCGACCAGAAATTTAGTTTGTGTTTTGCCCTCTTTTATTGTTTCTTTTATATTTATCTATACTAAATTTCGACACATCCCAATATATAGATCCACGTACGAACTTTCATTTTACAGACAGTTTTCAAAAAATCAAAGTTTGGTAGTCTAAAAACAGAATCACGTGCACTAAGATTTTAAATAATTGATAGTCGGTTTTAATTTCAAGTTTGGGAAAATTTCAGAAATATTTTACAATTTCATTCTATTTTGATTTTTTCCATTTCATTTTTGGTCTACAGTTTTCCCAGATTAACGACTCTCATCTGATATTTAATCTCACACTAAATTTACTTATAGGATTTTTTCGAAAACATAAATGATGACATTTTGAGTCCTAGCCATTTTTTTGAATGATGCGTTTAATGAGTTCAACACAGTGCAGAAGCCAGGATAAATCTCCTTTCACAATGTATAATTTAGCCTTGTCCAGAATAATTGCCGAGACATACTTGGCACGAGTAAACCGCGGGGTATAGAATAGCTTAGTCTAAATTTTAAACCCCTGACGAAATCTATATACAGTTTTACAAAAGAAGACACTCGAAGCGAAATATATTTTGTTCTACAGAAAGATGTTGAGAATACCATCGACAAAGATGTGAGCAACCATGAAATTTTAGAGAAAATGAAATCATATTGCCAGGCTTATTCGGTGCACAGCAAGGTTAGCTCATTCATAAAAAAGTAAAAGAAAAAAGAGGGATTGGGGACATAGATAGACAAAAAAGAGAGTTTGACGCAGAGAGGGATTGGAGGGACAGTTGATTGTATTGAGGGTTAAATCATGTTTCTTGACCTGGCATTCTGCTGAGGACATTTTTAGTATTTCTAAGAGAAACCATGTCAATTTTCTTATAACTCTGGTCAGGGATTGAAAAGTACAGAGTGCAACCTTGTAAATTACACAAGTTCTGCTAGTATAATTTATTTTTATTCATCTATCCGACAGAAGGTCCATGCGGCGAAGTTTCAATCTAAATGCGATATGACATTTTGGATAAATAGAAAATTAACTTTCGAAAATGTTGGAGTAGAACTTGAACAGTCTGCCCTCTTTTTCCAACGCTTGTTCGTACATGAATTACGTATATCTTTCTATAACTAGTTAACAATTTAGCTTTCCTTCTACTTCTCTATATTTACATGCATTTTTCTTTTCGCTAATCTGTACAAACTCCTATTATAGTCAATATGAAACTTTTCAGCCTTCACTTCAAATATTACACAATAATTAACTATTTCTCTTGTGACTCATTTGTGCTCAGATAAATGTTTTTTTTTATATAAAAGCTCCGAAATTACAAGCCTATTTATATGCTGTATAGAAATACGGCAAATAATATTAAAAGGAAATATTTATTCATCATTAATTAAGATTTTAAAAATATCATAATACATTTTCCTTAAAGCATTAATGCTATTTCTTTTATTTGTTATTTGATGTATCACAAATACACGCTCATCCTTTGCTACCCACAAATGTTTGATTTTAATCGAAAATAAACTGATATTTTTATATCATCAAATACTTAATCTATTTATCGGTTAGTCACTCCTCGAACATTCCATACACGTATGCGCACACACAGAGTTTTATTTTATTTTTCTCTCTTGAAATCATATTGTTTGTTTGGTTTCCCGATCTATTTATCCATATCTGCATGATTATAACTCTCAGCATAGAACATTTATCTGTTCATTTCAAAATACCTGTCAGAAAAATATGATATCAGCGTTAGTTTTCTGTGTTAGTGATATAATTTTTCTTTCGCGTTGAATACTCCATAAATATAACCTTGTGTCAAGATAGGCCTAGTCTCACATAATATATATTTATTTCTAATATTCTTTACATCAATCGTTTTATCTCACTCTCTTTCTAGCAAAGATTGTGAAAACATTTCGGCTATGTGAGAGTCCATTTAAAACGTATGCAGCAAACCTAACCAACTCATTCAGAATTGACGGCGCCATGTATATTTCCTTTCCATTAAGACTTTAATGAAACCGCAACATCTTTGTCTATTAAGCATCAGGACAAATAATGTTTTTAGTTTATTTACTTCAAGGGTATCCATTAAAGATGATTTCTGTGGCTATCTGCTTCTTGCATACTACAGAAACGCGGCGATGAAACACTTTAGGACGAGGACAGAGATATTTAAAAAGAAAAAATATAAGTTAACTAAAGACTAAAAAAACACAATGTGAAATATTCATGATATAAATATCTTTGTGAATGTAATTTTTGCAATAGGTTTTAGATAATGGAATGAAATATTGACACAGACATTTTAGATTTGATTTTAGCACGTTCAGAAATGCGATATTTGATTTTAAAGTGAACTTTCCCAAGAAATTTCCACGATGCTATCAGTAAAAATACGCACGCTTAAAAATATATTGAATCAAATACGAATGTACGTCTTAACAAGAGTATAATAACTGACGGCGTTTCCATTGAAATATTATTTCATTTAAGTCTTATTCATTCTCTAATCATATCAAACAATTTTATTCCGAACTTGTTTAGTATGAATGGATACTAAAATATATACTTATATAAAAAAATGAAATTTGATGCTAAAGACGAAACTAACAGAATAAAAATAAACTCTGTTGAGGATTATATTTTTCATAATGACAGTGTTTTGCCGAATATAATGTACTTATTAACTTCTTCTAAGTATCACGTCACCACTTGTTTGTATGAAAATCATCCTCTGTTTCTCCACATAAAATGTCTGATCTTGCATTGTCTGATACAGTTTTTGATGTTCCGTTAAGTATTGTTTTATTGAAGATATAATGATACTAATTGCTGTTCTTTTATTCTTTGTAGATAAATTGCCATATTGTTCTGATGCTGACGATAATATTAAATTGAGTCATAAATAATTTCCATTCTTACTTATCAGTTTTATTCTTCCAACGCCAAAGTACAATTACATATTATTCAGTTGAATATTTACTATTATTTAAATGACTTTTGTCATTAGTCGGGCAGCTCTTACATATCTTTTGAGTAGAATTCTCCAGGTTTTAATGTAAAAAGGTTTTCAGCAAACTCTTAATTCTGGTTTTTGTTATAGATGATTATCTTTCTAATTTTTGCATTTTACGCGATCGGAAAAGAGTTGGTTCAATAGGGGATATTGAGTTTAGAAACGTAGTATTTCACTCAATATGAAAGTTACCGTTTCATATTATAAGGGAACAAAATATTTTTTTGCTAAATCCTTAAAGTTTTTTGAAGAAACAAGTTTAAATATTAAGTTTGGGTTCAAATTCGTAGCGTTGCATTTTTATCCCGATGATTAGTGAGATCCTTATCACACAGCCTTATAAAACTTATAATTTCCTAAAGCTTTACAAATTGCATATGAATAAGATGCACGGCACAAACACATTATTACTAAATGATTGTGTCATCAAATGGTGTCTTTATTTGCTTCATTTAGCTTTCTTTGATGTAAAATGCTATGCAGTGCAGTAGTCTTAGTGTGTTTTTCATAAAACAATACAAATTTGAAACATTTTATCTTATAATGTATGCTCATCAGTATTATAGTGTTATATAAACATCTTATCTTATAATGTATGCTCATCAGTATTATAGTGTTATATAAACATCTTATCTTATAATGTATGCTCATCAGTATTATAGTGTTATATAAACATCTTATCTTATAATGTATGCTCATCAGTATTATAGTGTTATATAAACATCTTATCTTATAATGTATGCTCATCAGTATTATAGTGTTATATAAACATCTTATCTTATAATGTATACTCATCAGTATTATAGTGTTATATAAACATCTTATCTTATAATGTATGCTCATCAGTATTATAGTGTTATATAAACATCTTATCTTATAATGTATGCTCATCAGTATTATAGTGTTATATAAACATCTTATCTTATAATGTATGCTCATCAGTATTATAGTGTTATATAAACATCTTATCTTATAATGTATACTCATCAGTATTATAGTGTTATATAAACATCTTATCTTATAATGTATGCTCATCAGTATTATAGTGTTATATAAACATCTTATCTTATAATGTATGCTCATCAGTATTATAGTGTTATATAAACATCTTATCTTATAATGTATGCTCATCAGTATTATAGTGTTATATAAACATCTTATCTATTTTTGTTTATGTTAATTATGATCTAACAAAGGATCTAACAAATAATTTAACAAATCTTATTCATTTTGTAATCCTTTACAATATTTTTACAGTTTTAACTTATCGAATACAGTAAAAACATTGCATATTTTGCTTGTGGTGATTCATAAGTAAAATTCTGGTCTGAATATATTTTCTATTCAGTGTCAGTTAGTCAGTTAAGTGCCATACGCGATACACGCTTCGGCGATCATGTCTCGAAAGTGATATGACTGACTCGGCAGAAGACTATCCCACAATAGGTTGCTATTACTTCTGCGGTAGACTGGTTGCTGACAAAGGCTATACAGCCCAATATATCCTGTTATTTAACCCGTAACTGGAAGGAAGAGCTGGATTAATACCTTTCCCAAGGGTACTTGCGCGTAAGTAAATGCAAGAAACTTAACTGGAATTCGAACGCGGCGCCCTGATTTCTCATTCCAAGCCGATATCCACTGTACCACAACGCACTATTCAGTGTATCTAATACAAAAATTATCAACTTTATTTAGATTTGTTCTGGAAATAGTAAAATTTTAAATATGTTTGTCAGAAAAAAACTTTTGAAAATAGGTATTTCTGTACATATTTTAGACGATTTTTAAAACTAAATGTTAAAACATTTGGTAAAGCTACGAACCTAATTTTTGTGTCAGTACTTATCACATCAACCCCGAACTTTAACACTAAGTGCAAAGATGAAGCTCTAAAAAGCAAGTAAAAAACAAGTTGTGCTACTGGTGCAAGATATGGCGTCTAGGGTAGGAAAGACCACGTGTGTTCCATTTTTTTTCACTATTTTTGCTGTACTCAGAATTGCGTTGTCATGGATGAGAAAAATACTTTTTTCTTTTGACGAGCACTAGGCGCTTTTCAACCAAACTTTAAAAGACAAGTTGCAACTGCTGTATGTATAAATGTGCATTTCGTGCTTCTTTACATTTTAAGAACTCTAAATGAATAATAAACCGACAATACCTACGACAACGTAGATCAAACAAATATTGTTCAAATTTTAGTAATAACGAGACCGATTTTTTCTGTTACATTTGGATGCACTAAGATTTTTCAGGAACAAAATTAGCAATCATTTCTATGATTTAATATTCCCTCCAACCCATTAAAATTCCAAACACATCTTTAGCATTTTTCTATTATTTTGTTTTCTATTTTTTTTTATTTTGTACTTTTGCGTTTTCTCAGCGCAAAATAGAGCAGACAGTGTCAAAAGTAATATCTTTTATCGTAGTTTTGTCAAGTTAGGTTTAATATCTTTTTAAAACAACGTATCTTTAATACTGTTTCTGTTTCTTACAAATTCTCTATAAATATAGAAACAACGATCAGAAATACTCAAACAATAACTCGACGATATAATATGTATACAAATGAGTAATTTGAGACTGAATAGTGATGTGAGACTAAAAAAGAAAAAAGAAAATAGAAATGTAAAAAAGGGCTTAATATTCTGTGATGAGCATTACTAAGAGTATAATGTAAATATTACCTTCCTTTTTCGTGTATTACATCAACATTTTTGTGAGAAAAACATTTTTATTTGTTCGTTATACAGAATCATTATATAGATAATTTTTTTAATCGTTTCACATTGAGTAAGGCGGTACCACCACTGGTGAGCTAGGGGGCTACATAAGAGAAGAGTGAAAGTTCAAGCAGGAGGAGAGCAAAGAGAAAAAACCGGTTATAGTGGGTTTCAGAGAAAAAGCAAGAGAATGATGAGAATACCGACGTGAAACAGTTGCGAGGGTAGAGTGAGAAAATAAAAGAACAAGATACATCGGGTGATGTGGAAATGGCGAGAGAAGGACAGAAGTTAAATGGATAAGAGATAACAATTGACATTGCATTTAAATTCTTGGATATTGTAGCCATCAGGGAAGCAAGTATACGGAAAGGAGTTCCACAGGCGGGAAGTGCAAGAAAACAAGCTGATGGAGTAGCAATAGCGAGTGTATTTGGTTGTCTTCACTGCAAAAGGGTGGGAATTGTTGCCAGTCTGGTTGCTTCAGTACATTCTTGGGGAGTTCACTAGTGAGCTAAGCTCGTCGAAGCAGAAGCCATGAAAATATTTGTAGAATAGACAGAGAGAAGCCACATCCCGTCGGTGAGAAAGTGGCTGGAGTCGAGCTGCCAGTTCGGGACCGATCACATTACAGATTCTCCTTTGTAGCCTGTCGAAAAACCTGTAATGAATAGTAGGGGCTGTAATGAATAGCAGGGGCACTCGACCGGATATGACAACAGTATTCAATGTACAGGCGGATGGTTGATTTGTAGATGTGCAAGATGGACTCAGGCGGGAAAAACATCCTGACCCGACACAGTGACCCAACTTTCCTAGCAGGGGATTCGGCTATTGATTTAATGTAATGTTTCCACTTGAGGTTGCAAGAGAAAATGAGGCTGAGAAGGCGCAGCGTATTGCTTTCTGAGAGACTCGTTTGGTACATGCTGATAGGGTGGTAGAAGGGACCGTCTGTGGTAGTTGACTCATAGCAGCTTCATTTTAGGAGCGTTAAAATTTGCTAGCCATTACTTAACCCTCTCTACCACAGTAGAGTGGAGGTCGTTCTCAAGATCAACAGCGGGATTATCTTTGTGCGCCTCGACAGATTTCTTCCCAAGGCGAGAGTAAATGGTGGTGTCATCAGCGTAGATGCTTACTTAGGATTTGATCACGTCCGGGAGATCATTTACGAAGATCAGAATAAGTGTCGAGCCCAGGATAGAGTCTTGGGGGACACCCGCATTCGTGTGATAGGAAGACGAACTTCATTAAGCGGTTTGATAGAAAAGATTGGATGAAATCAAGCAAGCGTCTAGTGATATCATGGCCCTGTAGCTTGTGTAGAAGGCTAACGTGCTAGACCCTATCGAAGGCTTTAGAGTAAAAGCTCGAGCTTCGCCGTTCTTATCGAGAGCCTGGTATATGTACTCGGTGATGGTCGTTAGCATATCGGTAGCAGACCTAGCACCTAGCAAAGCCTTACTGTCTGTCCATTTTGGCATTGATGATAGCTTCGAACACTTAGCCGAATATTGGTAAGAGGCTGATAGGCAATAATTAGAGGTGTTCGAGGGTTCCCCTGAGTTTTTAAATACAGGAACCACAGATACACACACACATATATATATATATATATATATATATATATATATATATATATATAGATGAACATACACACACACACACGCACGCACACACACACACACACACACAGATAGGTGCAGAGATAAGTTCGTTGCTGAATAGTGGAAATAGTATTCTTCACACAATTACATATTTTTCAACGTATAAAGTTGTAAATCATTCAAAAAAGAGTATTATTATACGCAGAATGGGATGTACCTGTTATATTTTAAGGAAGTTAAGTTCGGTACCTGTTATATTTTAAGGAAGTTAAGTTCGGTACCTGTTATATTTTAAGGAAGTTAAGTGCTAATGCCACCTTTTCTTAAAAGTGTTCAATGTAAACATTTTAATAGCTGTGTTTTCAACTGATGATAAAGTACATTGTTAAACAACAGAATTTGTTAGACACCTATTGTCCAGTGGGCAATTGTTAGGCTTTTGACAATTATATAAATTTGTATTATTGTTATTTTCATTATTTGGATAATTATTCTCACTTGGGTTTAAGTGTGGGTTGAAGATTTTATTATTATGATTTTTAATAATATTTTCTAGATTATTTTTACAACTATAACAAAATTTATGGATTTTTATTTAAAATTTTACTTTTTGGGGGTTATTATTAGAGAAATGTTTGTTAATTAGCTTGAGGAACTTCACCCCGAAATTAGTGCAAACCATTTGGTTAAAAGGGGGTGTATACAAAATAATTTTTCTATTTCTATTTTTACAGTTATGTTCATATTTTATGTATTTGATATCATAGCCACTGTCCCTTAGGGCTTATTGTAAAAATCGCTATTCTTAAAACACGTCTTCACTAGAAGAGTTTTTTTACTAATTCTATATTGTATGGAGGACGGTACATGTTTGATTATACTTACTGGGTGATTAGACTTTGGTTAAATGTATAATGAATATTCATTCAGTTTTATTCATGGTTGATAAGTATCATTTACTAAGTCAGGAGTTAGATCACGGAAGTTTACTAATTTTAAAATTAATGTTAATTATTACATTTAAGTTTATACTTTTGAATTCTCTATGGATTAGTTTACTAATTTTATCGGTTGTAAAATGTGTGGAATTTTGTACTACCATAAGGCTATCATCTCTATATAGCCCTGTGTCATGTGTGTTAATGTCATAGTGTGCAGTGAGGTTATATACAGTAAATAAATCAATGCGGTTGGAAGACTACGCAGAGTCTAACGCACCTACTGTAATGTTAAATTGGTTAGTAGAATTATTTTTATCCATTGTTCTTGGTTGTGGGTAAGAACGGATGTCTTAGGGAACATTATAATATCATATTCATCCTTAGTTAAGACCGAAAAATGAGTTGCGAATTCCAGTGGCAAAGTGAAACGATTCGCGAAAATTGATCGGCAAGTATATTGTTTAAATTCCTCCAACTTCTTCTTCTTCTATGTGCCCTGTCCCTTCAGGACGTAGGCGATCATGGATCTCCTCGTCTCTCTATCCCTTGTGGCTCTTAGTATGTTTGCTCCTGTTGCTCCTGGCAACCCCCGTTCCGTCATCCACCTGATCAGGCCCTGCAAATATGTTATCCGCTGCCTTCCTCTGTCTCTCCTTCCTTCTATCTGACCAGTCAGTATCAGGTTCTCCAGGCTTTCCTTCCTCATTGCATGTCCCAGGAACTTCAGTTGTCTCTTCCTGATGCCCAGCATCAATTTCCTTTTTGTTGGCATTCTTTCTAACACTTCGTCGTTGCTTGTATGCTCAGTCCACGATATCCGTAGCATCCTTCTGTAGAACCACATTTCGGCCGCTTCCAGTTTTGTCCTCATTTTCGATGATATTGTCCAGCATTCACAGCCGTACTGAAGAACTGACATCACGTAGCAGTCTAGTACTCTTTTCTTCGTTTCTATTGAGATCTTCCTGTGTGTTAGTATTTTGCTCATCTTCTGGAACGCGTCCTTTGCCATGCCAATTCGCCTTCGGATCTCCGTGTTTCACTTTCCATCTCCTGTTAGAACACTTCCTAGGTACTTATGAATTTATCTTATATTTTCTTAATAAATAATTTTCACCATTTATTTTAAAATATCACCTGAAGAAGAACAGTATTATTCTGAAACAGGAAAATTTTGGGGAAGTGATTCTTTTATAAACCATTGTAATAACAAATTAAAATATTAAACTCTTCTTTGAATTGAGACCTCTTTATAATAATAACTGCATGAACAGTGGGTTTTAATCTATCTGTCCTTCTACATCCTTAATATATATATATATATATATATATATATATATATATATAATCTTAGAAAATTTGGCTTATCACTGACAATTACACACACACATACACACACACACACAGATATATATATATATATATATATATATATATATATATATATTGTTTTTGCTCTAGTATTGTATTTTAGTACTTTCGTATCGAGCACTTTTTCTTGAGATTGGTTCCGTTTGGGGGTTTTTCTTTACTGCGGAATATTGAATGTTTTGTTCTTGTTCCGCTGGTTTCTTTTTTTTCTCCCCATTTATCCGACGACTTAGTACACCAGATTGTAACGGATTTAGGTTCTGTTTGTTAATGGTTTTTTCGAGAGTTTATATTGGCATAAATGTACGGAGTGCATTCTTACAGAGTCTAAGTAGTTATTATTATCATATATATATATATATATATATATATATATATATATATATATATATATCAGATTAAATAAATTGCAAACATTGTGTCTGCTTATTTTTGATAAAAACTTTTTGTATCGCCGACAAAAAAAAAAATATATATATATATGTTGGATACATTAACTAGACATCTTACATTAAATTTGTCTAACCCCTCGTCCACTTCTAAACATCTACAACAACATGTTTGTCTACACTCGCAATATAAAAATAATGATCGATGACACAACTATCCTACACCAAGAAAACAACAAAAGCAAACTACAGTTTTTCTAGGCAATATTTACTTAAACACTTAAGCAGTCAATTAATAGAATCAGCAATGATTACTGTAGTAATGTTCTAAAATGTTTGTAAAAGGAAGAGTTCTTTCATGCTTTAACGTGTGCATGAACATGACATTACAACATATAAAAACATTCCATTTTGGATAGTTTTCACGTTCTAATGAACGTTAGCAATTTGTCAACCGTTATATTTGACGCAGAACAAAAATTACAATATTTTTTAAAAACACAGTTTTGCAGTTAATTCTTGTTACCATAGATCACACCCCTGAAGATGATCTAGGAAAGAGATTGAAAGTACCTGGGTACCTTGAGAAATAAATGATAATAACATCTGTCAACGTTAAAGCTCATTTCTGACTTCTTTCAATTAAAATACGCGAAAGATTATCTATGAGTATGAACGTTTTTTTCATAAGCAGACACAATGTTTGCAATTTATTTAATCTGACATATCTAAAAGAAAATTTGCTGCCTAAAAAAATATATATATATATATCCCTGTCAATATATATATATATATATGTATATATATATATATATATATATATATATATATATCTATATATATATATATATATATATATATATATATATATATATATATAAAGAAACTCAGACAAATTGAAAATAATATATTAAAGGAGAAGAGAAAAAGGACTAAATCAAAATTTCTTTGAGCAGAGTTTAACATTTTGTATTCTGATTTCCATCAAAATCAATTAGTAATTGAACGAACTGCCGGCTGTCAGTCTGAATAGATAGGCATGCTTGCCAAATGTTTTAAGACAAAGAGGAGAATCAATTTTTGATCGGGCTTAAGAAGTAAAAGTGAAGCTAGTCTAAGAAATTGATCAAATATTTATTATATAAAAGAAGCAAAATTTCACTTTTTTCTTCGTTTATTCAATTTTTATTTGACTTTTCTTCAAAATCTGTGATGTATCTGTAGTATTTACCAAAACTCTACCACTTTTCTGATGAAAAATTGCGTAAATCTACAACTTTATTCAAGAGGCTTATTGAAATGCTGATCAACAATACAGGGTTGGTACAGAGATGAATTTTTATTAAGTAGTTCCAGTTTAACACATCTGCATCAGCCAAGTCGATATAACAACACCAGTCATGTGATAAAGTTTTAGCAGCTTATTGATAATCACGTATATACGAGCGAGTATTGAAAAGTTCTCAGTACAACCAACTTTCCAAATATCTAACATACTGACAAAAAATAAAAATGATATTTTTAATGTGCTTCTTTTTTTCGTTGTAAATTTTTCAGCAGCCCTCCTACACCTAATTGATGCCAACTTGTTTTCGAAGTATTACATTTGATAGTAATTTCAACTCTAATGATTTGCGTGCGTACGTGTGTGTATAACTATAATGTAGACCACAGGAAATGGTAGGAAACACTTCAAATAAAATAAAAACTGGTTTACCTGATGTGTAAAGGGAATACAGGTTTGATTTCTGTCTAGAAGTATCATTTTCGTTAGTAATGACTTTTGAATTTCTAGACAGGTTGACATTAATTTCAAATTTTCAATTAACAAATTATCAAAACAAACATTATCTACTAAAATGATCTAGACAGTATTACGAAATGCAATCTTCAGACTATCGGTGGTGTGTTTTGCCTCGACTATTTACATAAGCTGTTCAATTATGTATTATGGGTAGTGAGATCTATTGTATTACCCTGACGATTATTGAGTAGGTGGTAACGGTTATGTTTCAAACTATTCTATAGGCTATTATGTATAAATTATTATGGATCCGAATGCAGTTATTTGTTGCTATTTCATAATGTTTAGGAGAACTGTATCAGAATGAATGACACTAGTCTCTTAAAGAGCAACACACTGCGACTCCTTGGTTTCACTCTCTCAACCGACCTCAAATGAAATTACTACATCGAATTTATAACTGCATCTAATGCTAAAAATTTGGGTCACTGCGTCAGGCCAGAAAGTTTTTCTCGTCAGAATCCATTTTGTACATTTATAAATCTACCATTCGTCTCTGCATTGAATATTGTTGCCATATCTGGTTGGGTGCTTCTTTTATTCATCTTGAGGTTCTCGAAAAAATCAAAATGAAGATCTGCAATATACATAATTTTCAGTCATTTTCTCACTGACGTGATGTGGCTTCCCTTTGTCTTTTCTACAAGTGTTTTCATGATAACGGCTCTGACGAGCTTTTTTCCTATATATATATATGTGTGGTTCATCGACCATATATATTTACGCGCGCTACTAGATTGGCATCAAGGTCCCACCCTTTTACCGTCGAAATAGTTAAATGTAACCACCTCCAACAGTTACTTTTCTTGCACTTCCTGTTTGTGGAACTTCTTTCAGTTTGCTTGCTTCCCTTATAATTAAATCTTCAAAAGTTTAAATGCAATGTCAGTTGTCATCTTCTGTCACCTTGATTCCCATCCATCTCTTATCTTTTCTTGATTTTTTTTCTCATTGTAACCTCCTGCGCACCAGTGGTCGTCCTGCCCTGCTTGGGATGAAATGATTAGAGAAAAAGCAAAAAATATAAACTCTGTATGGAGGTGAAAATTGCTATAATTTACTTCTCAAACTAATGCAAATTACTAAATAAACGAAGACACGAAAACAAAATTTGACTAAGTTACTTCAAAATCGAAGACTAAAACGAATAAAAAAAATATGAATAAATAAAATAGAATGATCGAAATATCTAAATCAATAAATTTTTAAACAAAGTAAATAAATATTGAACAAATTATCAAACTACGAATTTCACTCAATATATGTACTTATAAATAATTAAGTGATCAAAAATAAATAATCAGTAACAACAAATAACAAACTCTATAAAATAGCTACATCGCCTATCCAATAACTGTTAGGATAATGCAATAGACCTTCTAACTATAATGCATCATATATAGAATCTAAAACATAATACACGTGTACTGAAGATTGCTTGTAAGACATAAAGAAACTCCCGCTCCTGGGTGTTAACTTCAATGTCCACTTTTGTATTTACATACGGTTTATCCTGGATATTGAGCACTTTAAACCATAAGTATAGCATAATTTAAAACTGCATTTTTATCTCACATACACAGATAATTAAAATGTTGCTCTGATGTTGACGATGATACTGTAGCACCAACTGTTTGTGTGAACAGTTCATATCTACTTTAATACATGTCTAGAAAATTGGGTGATGTGGTGTAATGGTTAGCAAGCTTGTCTCGCTAGAATCTGTTACAACTGAGTAGTGAGTTCAATGCTCACTGGGTACCCAATACTTTCGGCCTTGTGCCACATCTAAGCGGCGATTAGAAAATCAGTAAATTTATGGAAAATTAATAAAAAAAATAGACATAATATTTAAAAATGTAATTTCGTCTACTCTTCAATAAATTTCGAATATCAGGTTTTAAAATTTGGTTTCTCAGAGTACCTGTTTGATTCCCGTTGAGGAACTAAGACAATGAGAAAAGGGGCAAGAAAGAAAAATCTTGCTTATAGAATTTTAATGACATGGATGGAAAGATAAAATAATCTTATTATAACTGTGCTTGTCTCTCTTTGTCAGTTAGTACAACAGTTACATCCTCACAAGTAATGGACTATTGAGCGTTTTGAACGCATGGAAAAAGGGAATAAAACATTAAGCTGATAAGAAAAGATAATACACTTTGATCCCAGCCAAAATACTGAGTTGTGATGGTGACCGTGAAATTGTGCTATTTTTTATATGCACAGTATCAAACGTCAAAAACAACCAATCGCTAGAAAATTAAATTATCATAAATTAAATTAAATAACATTTTATACTGAATTATTTTTAAATTATTATTAAAAGACGTGGTCATAAGACGGGGATTTGGCTAGAAAGAAAGAAGGAAAAGAAGATACAATCTTTAATGCCTTCTGCCGATATATTATAAATAATGAATTATTCTCTTTTGATCGCGTGGAAAGAGGGGGAAGACACTACTTGGTTTCATTGATAAAACGAAATAAAGAAATAAAGATGAGGAGATATATGTGTTTAGCGATTGTTTCAATGAAATGGAAAACGTTGTCAATTTTCTATTTTTGTATTTCTACCCGTTTCAATGGATATTTTGTTATCGTAGATCTCGCCATGAGCTTATTCAACCATTATCATAAAACTTTTAGAGTTAAAAATTAAGATTCATCAGGTGATTTAAATAAGAAACTCGGGAAATTTTCACGGGTCTTCAGTAGTAATAATTGTTACTTTTCTTCCTGCAAAATTCAAGAATATAAAAAAAAGAAGTCGCTTAATCGAAATTTTTCATCGATTTTACAACATAAAAGACAGATCTATCAATCCCTACCCTACCTGTAAATCCCATTTATTCCGATATTCGATGAGAAGCAAAGAATTAGAAGCCCTACCAGGATTCATTGTTTTAGCAAACCTAACAGAGCAGCATGGAAGATTACAAGTTGGAGATACAGAAATCAAACAACTACAATAATTTAAAAATCTGAGAAGCGTTTTAACAGGACGGAAAATTTGATGCAGAAATACGAAAAGACATTGCCATAGCGGAAATACCTTCCAAAATTTAATCAAAGAATGAAGAGGCAGAACAATTTTGTTAGAAACAAAGGAAAGAGCGCCTAACTGTTACGTAATATCAGTCTTCTTATATGACAGTGAATGTTTGGCGATCTAATGACAGATTAAGAGGAAACTTGAAACAGCAGAAATGTGGGTCTACTGGCGGCTTCTGAGAATATCATGGACCGAACATGTGAGCAACGACGAAGCAAAAATTGAAACAAACAGGACACTTATAATAAACATTATGAAGAGACAGTTGAAATTTCTAGGGCACATAATGAAGAAAGAGGGGTTGAAAAAATTGATATTTACACTGAAGGTAGTCTAGCTTGAGTGAATATATGGGGAATGTGGGTTTGGGAGATATATCAAAAATACAAAATTTATTAAGAATTTGTGAGTTTGAGTTTTGTTTAACGACATATCAACCTCTGTGGGTTATTTAATGCCAAAAAGGTGGGGTTTTAAGGTATTTTTCGGTTATAGGGAGAAGGTTGATTTAGTCAAATTTTAATGAAAACTTTTTGCTTTTATTCTTTATTTTAGAAAACTGAAAATGTCTTCTAGTTTTGTATTTAAAAATGTTGTGCTGGGAATTTTTTCTTCAAAAATGTGTTATGGTAATAATTTTTTCTTCAAAAATCTATTGTTGATAATATTTTTCCTTCAAAAATGTATATTTTTCTATAAAAGTCTATTTTTATGTATATATCTCTATAAAGTGTATTTTATATTTTCATAGTGTTTTGAGAGTTAACTATTTGCCCATAGCTAGGACCCTAACAGGTGCTATCACCCAGGGTCAGGGTAGACCTTGCTGCTGGATGCAGTTTACCGACATGGCAAGGACCCAATTTATTAAGAACTACAAAAGAGATAAAATTGGGGAGAAACAAAATCACCAACGTCCTGGAGAGGCATGGCATATTAGAAAGAAAAAAATGAAAATGAAGAATTTGTAACATGCTCAAGCAATGAATCAATGATCTTAATAATTTAATGAAAGACATTGGTTTTTCCAAAAGAAATCTATAGTTCTTGAGATCCATTTTTAAAATCATTTCACCCCAAGCAAGAAAGAACTGGCACCGGTTCGCAGGGGGTTACAATGAGGAAAGAAAAAACGAGGTACAGTTTTCAAAGAAAGAATAAAAGATGTATGGGATTTAAGTAGATAGAAGATGGCAATTGACGTTGCATTTAAGCTTATTATATGCTAGAAAACCTTCTTCCTTCTCCTGATACCAAAATAGAAAAGAAAAAGTTTTTGTATTATATTTCAACAATGATGGATTGTTGGTCTATTGGATTGATGTAAATAGTCTCGTGCAGAAGTTACGGTATAAACTACAATGCAGAAGAATGGTGTCTATATATTCTAAAAGAAATCTAAAGCTGTTACTTGTGATGATAGTAAAGACGAATCAATAACCGTTACACATTTTAAAAAACGCATAACTGAATATAATTAATGTTCTCAAGAAGATCAATTGCAACGAACAGTATTGGCTCATATTTGGAAACCTAAAAGAACTATGTAGCGTATATTTTGGCGTACAAGGCGAACTTTTAACCTTAACTCCTCCCCACCAAATAAGGTGTCGCCATATACTCCAGGTATAAGATAAAAACTTTAAATGCAGTGGTTAGTGGTAAGTTGTTAGCATGGGGTATGCGCGTATTAAAAAGACGTTTAAACATCGCATTCGAGAAGAGTGGAACGAAAGGTGGTTAGCGGGGAAAGTGAATGATTAGTCAATCGTAATAGACTACCAAAAACACCACCCTCACACTTGTGCTAGTGTAGATTGTTGTTGTTAATTGAAAATATCTCACAATATTTTTATTCGAATAAAGTATATGCTTACTGAATTTATTTAATAAATCCAATAAAATATATTTTAAATACGATTTTTCGGTACGAATATAGTATGTAAGCTACATACTATATTGGAAATTGGTGCTCAACCGTACCTTGGGCAGGGTCTACAGGAAACTTTTTTTCTCGGGCTTTTAGAGTTCCAAAAATAAAATGTCCTTGTCTCACATTCCGCTTTAGTATGAAGGCAAATGAATAACAAGAGTTTCACTCGAACTTAACCTTGTTGGGCCCTCTGCCTCCGGGTAGAGATGAACCCGGACGAGTCTAAGCTGAAGAGTAGAATCTCGTCTGGGGAAAAAAACAGGTAAGAGCCTGAACCTGCCTTATGCATGGCTTACATGAAACCTTTGGACGAGATTTTTCCCACTTAAAATTTGGCCTTATGTCACATCTACCCTCTGTACTGAGGTCTCTAGTAAATATCAATAGTTCATCACGAACTAGAAAGTATTAGCGGAGCTCTCTGTCTTCAGTGAGAACGATTCAATCGGGACTTGGTCTGTGGGATGGAACTCGGTTGTGAAAGAAAGAAAAGGCTCTTCCCAACGTAAATCCTTACCTTTTATCACATCACGTGAAGGGACTATGAGTAAATACTCAGATTTCCACATGAATACAAAACTGTCAGTCGAGCAATCTGTCTTCGGGCAGAGAACAACTCAATCGGTGCTCCGTCTACTGACAGGGACTTATCATAGAAGAATAGACAGGCTTATTGCCCGATCCCGTCTATGCGTCGATTGAACAGATTTTAACCCTTGATCCGATTGTCCGCACTCGGGTTTTCCACGTTAAAAACTGACCTTAAGTTGCATCCCACCGCAGTGAAGGGGACTTGGTTAAAAACCCAGAGCCCCACTCAAGCGGCTGCTTATCGTACTCTCGGTCATCGGGCAGAGTGCGACTTAGCCGGAGCTATGTCTTCGGGCAGGGAATCACTGAGAAAAGTAGTCAAGCTTATGTGGTGTCTGGGTAATTTTTCCAGAGACTAAGTGCTCGGAAACAACACGTTAACGACACATTAAAAACCAATCTTGTATCGCATCCTGCCTCTGTTGGAAGGACTTAAACAAATACCCTGTATTCAGCCAGAGTCTCCGCTGAGGAAAATAGACAAAAATCCGATGTCACGTATATGGGGATTGGGTAATTGTTACCCGAATGTACGAGCTCAGAAACTCTACGTTAAAAACTTCAGTGGGAAGAGTTTTGGTAAATACACAGAGTTCCGCTTGAACTCGAACTCTCAGTCAAACTATTTGTTTTGGGGCAGAGCTTTACTCAGTCCAGACTCCGTCTACTAACAAAGATTCGACGGAGTAGAATAGACAATTATAGTATCCGATTCTGCGTTTGAAGGGACTTGCACAATCTTGACCATTGGACCGTGTTTTCCCACGTAAAGCCCTACTTTGTGTCATCTCAGTGGGGACACTTTTTGTAAATATCAAGAGTTTTGGAAGAGCTCACAATTGCCAATCTCTCTATCTTCAGACTATCTTCGTGATTCTGTCTACGAACGGAAACTCGACCAAAAAATAAACAATGCAAAATGCCCGATCCCAAGGTTGCGGAGACTGGGTAAAAATCTACGCACTTGGGTTCCCCACATTAAATTTTAACTTTTATCACATTTATTCTCAGTGGAGAGACATTGTTTAAATATCCAGAGTTCCAAGAGACCTCGCTATTGTTAAGCATTCTATCTTCGGAATGAGTACGACTCAGTCAGAGAAAATTAGACAATGCAAAGTGTTTAATCACGTGGTTGCGAGTACTGGTTAAACTTAAGTGCACGCACTAGTTTTCCCATATTAAATATGACCCTGTGTTACATCCAGTCTCAAGCGGGACCTTTGGGTAAATGTCCAGATTTCCGAAAGAGTTCTGACAGTTTTGATAGAGTGTTCGTTAGAGTACCGTTGAAATCAGTCAATACGTCATATAATAAGCGTTAGTAACAAGCTATAACAATGTTATAGTTAATTCTCGCCGTATCAGTTGATGAAATATATTTTATATAACTGTTTCAAATATTTCTTAATGGTTATCAGGATCGGAATAAAATATAAATTTAACTATAAGGGAATTCACATGTTTTTTCTCAATCGGCACAACTTATATTATCCTGTTTATATATATATATATATCACTCCTGCAACGTTCATGAAGAGGGAGACAATAGCGAGGCAGTGTCGGCTCAGTTCATTCTCTTTACTACCAATTATGAAAACCCTTCCCGTGTGTTTGCTATTTAACAGTGTCTTTTTTTTATTGAATAGTAAAGAATATATATATTCTCTGTATTATAAAAACCGTTGTATGTTTATTTGTATATGAATATATATGTATCAGGAAGTTAAGTGCCATACGTGATACACGCTTCGACGATCATGTCTCTAAAGAAACATGACTGACTGGACAGAAGATTATCCCGCAGTAGGTTACCATTACATTCTGCGGTAGACTGGTTGCCAGCCAAAGCTATAGAACCCAGTCTCTTCTGTTATTTAACCCATAACTGAAGGGAAGAGACAGATTAACACTTTTCCCAATAGCAATTGCGAGTCAGTGAATGCTCCGTTATTTCTCCTTCCGAGACGATATCCACTGCCCCACAACGCACATCAATATATATATATATATATATATATATATATATAAACTCTCAAATATTTTGTCGTCATTTCTTGAAAGCAGGTTAACACTCGTTTTTTAATATTTGATGAAAAACTGGGGCATTATATCTCTTAAAGTTGTTTGTTAAAATTCAGCGAATATTTTTTGATGTTCTTAGTCTTAACATAACTCATTTATACCCAAAGAAATGTTTTTCTAAAGAACTCTTTGAATATTAATGCCCTCCTCATAACTATAGAAAATATAAAATACCCATTGTGCCGGGAATATTTATATCGTATCTTGAAATGAGGCACTGTTTTTTCTCATTTTGTCTCCGTTTTTTATGCAGGTTCCTCGTTTTTTCCTTTGAGTCTTTTATTTCAGATAACATATGTTAAATTACCGTTCAATATTCAAAATTTTATCCATAAAATCATCTCCATTTGCCAATTATGCAGTTGAAATTGCCCATCCAACAGTTGAAATTGGCCACTGGTAAGCGATATCGAAAGGAACACATTAAAAGAAGTTCAATAAAATCATATGCCGTAGAGAAGCTCGGTGGAAATGTTATTGGCATGAGAAGCATTACATATTAAGCTCGCTTCAGGTGAGTTTTAATTACTCTTCAGTAAATTCTTTCTAACAATTGAAATTTGTTGTCATTATTTTATTTTAGTTTTGAACTAAAATGTATGCTTATTATTGCAGTAATACAATAATTAGTTTTCGAAGTGACGGTAGTAAGGTTTGGCGTGGCCTGTACTAATATCGCAATATAGTGCTTCCGTAATAAATGGTACTGGGTGTAATGATATATCTTCTATAATTTAAGTGTAGTATCTACCCTCTTTTCGTTCGCTATTTTACCATAATAAAGGTTTTCTGAATTTAATAAGTTTAAGGAAGATCGTGATAAATTATCCTCAACTATATTTTTATCACTTTTTATATATGCGATGTAAATTGTAAAATATAATCCAGTATATCTGAGTTGGTGTATAAAGCATGTGTAAGGGGCTTATGATCCGTGAAAACAGTGGCAAAAATGTTTGATAGACAGTCAGTAACTGGTTCTCAGGAAAATGTACTATTTTTGTTGTGCGTTATTCAGTTTGACAGAGAAAGATGAGGCCGGTGTATTAATTCCTTTTTGTCTTTTATGTATAACTGCTCCAGTCGAAATTGATGAGGCCTATAGTTAATGCTAAAGAGTTTTGTTCGCCATCTTCTTCTTCTATGTACCTTGTCCTTTCGGGACATAGGCGATAATGGACTTTCACGTCTCCCTATCCCTGGCGGCTCTTAGCACGCTTCTCCCGTAACATCTTGCAGCCCCCGTTCTGTCATCCACCTGCTCAGGCCATTCAAATATGTTATCCACTGCCATCATCTGCCTCTTTTTCCTTCTATTTGGCCTGTTTCTCCAAGCAATCCTTCATCATCGTATGTTCCAGAACTTCAGTTGTCTCTTCCTGATGCTCAATATTAATTTCCTTTTTGTTTCCATCCTTTCCACACCACGTCATTGCCCACATGCTCGGTTCACGATATCCGCAGCATCCTTCTGTAGAACCACATTTCAGCTGCTTCAAGTTTTCCTTTCATCTTTGTTGATATAGTCCAACATTCACTGCCATCTTGAAGAACTGACATCACGTAGCAATGTAGTACTCTCTTCTTTGTTTCTAGTGAAAATTCCTGTGTCCTAATACTTTACTCAGCTTCTGGAACGCGTCCTTCGCCATGCCAATTCGCCTTTGGATCTCTGTGTCGCACTTTCTGTCTTCGGTTAGAACACTTCCCAGATATTTAAATTTTTGTACCTGCTTGATTTTAATATCCCCCACCTATATTTGACAATTTGCACTTTTTGTTGATGAACATGCATTCAGTTTTCTTGCAGTTTATTTGTAGTTCTTTCTTGTCTCTCTCTTCAGCTACCCTCTGTAGGAAGTTTTAGAATTTTCATTTCCGTATCTGCAATCAGCACTGTGTCGTCTGCGTATCTTATGTTGTTCAACTCCGATGACAAATCCTGGTATAACTTCGAGAGTCCTCAAAATATTCTTCGCTGTACAAGTTAAATAGATCCGGTGATAATACACATCTTTGTCTTACGCCGCTTTCTATTTTTGTATACCTGCTGGATTCGTTACCTGTCCGTATGCAGACAGTTTGCTGCCAGTAGAGATTTTTAATTACCCTAATGTCGTTCCCAAATATGTCGAGGTTGCTGAGCATCTCCATCAATTCTTTGTGGTGTATTTTGTCGAATGACTTCGCATAATCGATAAAGCACAGGTATAAGTCCTTCTTCATTTGTATTGCTTTTTCAGAGAACACCCTAATCATAAATATGGCGTTCCTTGTCCCAGTGTCTTTGATGAACCCGCACCGTTCTTGTCCTATCTCTGGCCTAATTCTGCTTCTTGCTCTAATCATCAGTATTCAGCCGATCAGTTTTGTAATATGACTCATTAAGCTGATAGTTCGGTGTAGTTCGCACTCGTTTGCACCTGGTTTCTTCAGTGCTATAATAATAGACTTGCATAGGTCGTCTGGTATTATACCAGTATTGTAAATTTCATTTATTTTTTCCGTAATTTTCTCTATGCCGAATTCTTCCAAGGTTATCAGCAGCTCTATTACAATGCCGTCTGGACCAGCTGCTTTGTTTCTATTCAATTTGGACATTGCAGCTTATACTTCGGATTTTAATATTTCCGATCCGTCCTCGTCTTTGTGTATTATCGGTTGCTCTCTCTCTCTTGTCATGGAAAAGATCTTTTATATATTCTTTCCATCGCTGGAGTATTTCCTTTTTCTTCATTTTTATCGTTCCATCCTTGGCTTTTATACATACTGTTGAGGAGCAGGTTTTTTGTCCTGTCAGTTTTCTTATCTGTTTATGCATGTCTGCTTTATTAGTCCTGCTCAATCTCTCTACCTCTGCGCATTTGTCGTTGAGCCATTCCTCTTTTGCCTGTCTGCATGTGTTCCTCTTTCCTTGTGCAGTTTCCTGTATTCTCTTCCATATATTGTCATCATTTTCGTTTCCTTTGCATCATACCAAGAATCTCTTCAGTAGTCCACTCGTCTTTCGTCTGTGTCTGATTTTTTGGCGGGCAACACTGTTTGCTTAAGTCACTATACAGTTCCTTAATTAATCCCATTTTGAATGTCCTTGTCCAATTTGTTCTTCGTATTTGTTTTTCTTCTTGTTCATTGCGGACTCCTAATCCAAGTTACCTCACGTGTCTCTTTCTCTCTCTTTATCTACTTTGGCATTCAGGTCGCCCATTATTATTCTGATTTCTTGGCTTTTGCACTGAGCCTTGGCATTGTCCAGTATGGAGTAGAATGTTTCTATTTCTTCCTCAGTGATGTGCATTGTTGGTGCATAAGCTACTATGATAGATATGTTGAAGGGTCTTTCTCTCAGTTTAACCAAGAGGACTCTCTCTGAAATCTGGCAGTATCTAAGAACGCATTTTCTCACTTCTTTGTCCAGAATTAAGCCGACTTCCGTTTCTTTTGCCTTCTGCGTAAATTATCCTGTGGTCGTCGCTGCTGAGGTCTCCATTAATAGGCCATCTGGCTTTGCATATGCCCAGGATATTGATCCTTCTGCTTGACATTTTCTTGTTGTCTACACTTGTTGAGTGTCCTACCATTCCATGTCCCTAAGGTAAGTATTTCTTTTTTGCGCACAGTCGCAGGGTAACGCTCCAGAGAAACCTGTTGCTCATGTTGTTCCTTCCCGGGCGAGGGATTAATTTTGGAATAAACTGTCCCCTTTATGCTGTTGATGACACCTGTTGCCCATGCTAATCCTTACCGAGCGAAGAGTTGCTTCCTTTGGAATTAACCCCCTTCACGCCGTTGGGTTTCATATATTTATTGTGGAAAGCAATGATTGAGCGGTGGTGGGTACATAATAGAGTAGTATCCCGTTGCCTTCTCTACGGTGATTTATTGAGACGCTACCGCTAGTTAGCTGGCCGTTGGCTTCTTAAGAGTTCTTTCGCCCTTTGTAAGTTTATTTTTTATCCTACCGGGTTGCTAACATCCCGAAAAAACAGTTGGAAAAATAAATATTAAGTATAGACTGTATGAGTTAAATTGACTAGTCATGCATAGGAAGATAATGGTCCTTCCCTAGAGTATTACCAAAGAAGACGAGTGTCTGCAAAATAAAAGATTAGCAATGGTTACCAGTAGACAAAAGCTTGAAATTTTCTTTGAATTTTCGTAGTTTTACAAAGACAAATCTTTTAACTTGATTTTTTGCTCTCGAGAATCTTTACTTTACCGACACGGAACTAGAGAGATGGAAGCATGTGGTTATTTTTTTTAGGTGGGAGGAGAGAGAAATAAAACGCTATGCAATATGTATGATAATTTTTTTAAATTAGGTAATGCTGCTTTTGATTCTTGAAATGCCTCTAATGCTGTTTCCTTTATGTTCATTTTTGTAGTTTTCATTTTTTTATTCTGAAGTAAATTAGTGAGAGGTAATAAAATTTCTACGCAACCTAGAATAAGTCTTCGGTAGAAATTTATCATGCCGAGGTATCTTCTTAGTTGACGAAATGACTATGGTTTTGGAAATTGTTGTATTGCTGTGACTTTTTTCCGGAATTGGCGTTATCCCATGTTCGTCGATTATAATATCTAGGAAAGTCATTTTTGCTTGAAGATTGCGTTTAATAGAGAAAACCATTTTTGAACATTTTTCAGGGTTATATGAGGGTGAATTTAGAATTGATTCTGTTGTTTTTTCCACTGCCATTTTGTCAGTAAATAAGTGTTTTTATATATTCTTCAAAATCGATGCTATTTTGCTTTTGCTAAATAACAGATTAATTGCAGAATTTTCTTCGTAACATAGGATTTTCTTTGTTGTTGTTTTCATAGATTATGTAGTCGTTGAGTTCTATTTATGTGAAGATTTATCTGTATTTATATTGAATCTTCATTTTTGTGTTCACCACATTTGAAGGTCTCTATGTGTTCTTGCCAGGTCTCCAAATAGTAGGGATCCTAATTCTTCTGCGTCTTCTCTGCGGTTTAACCAAATATGTAGTTTTCTTCGTGTTCTTTTAAGAGTCATCAAATATATACGGACTTTAAATGTTCTGACTGTTCTCTTCGGAGTAAGTAAGAAGTGATCACGTCGGAGTCACCAAATATGGAAAGACTTCGATTATGTTAATCAAGTTGGCCTTATACAAAATATAACTAAACTACTCATAATTTATAGATCAGAAGGTGCAAAGTTATTAAAAGCATAAAAAAATAATAAAAATTCTTTCTTTTATGATGAGAAAGAACATTTATTACTCAGCAAAAATTGTTATTTATAAAATTAGTAATTGGATGTTTAAAGTTCATTGGAAAGTTTTTCACGGAATAATATTTTTTAAAAGTTGGATTTTTTTTTAATTTTAGAGGAATTATATTTGAAGAAAGTTTTATTAATATTTGTTTGTGTTTGCACGGATAGTAGTAAACATCTTACGTTGATTTCTTGTTTCTCTCTTTTTTGTTGCTGCTGACAAGTTGTAAGGTAGAAGAAATGTTAAGGAGAAAGAAAAAGTGATGGATTTGAAAAATTATTCCTGTCGTCTGCTTTTTAAGAGCCAGCGCAGACAACTCTTATTCTTTCTTCTGTTGTAGGAGGAAAAAGTGAGAAAGTAAGAAAAATTCGTTCAGCCAAGTCTCACTACTTTCTGAAAAGGTAAAACGAAAACAACCCATATATATATATATATATATATATATATATATATATATATATATGTGTGTGTTTTGAGAACCCAGAAAATGATAAAATTTGAGTTACTTTTCAATTTCTCTATAGAAGAGTCTGGATATCCTTTTCTATAATCAAATGCTGCAATTTTCAATCCTCATCACAGAAATGAAATCAAAATGTATAAACATTAGTGGCTGCGAAAGTTTCAATCATAGATTTTTGACAAAATTATTAATCATAGAAATCCCTTGCACCGTTCAATCTTTTGGGTAAGTTGCAAATTTCATCATAAACTGTTATAATTTCTCAATTTTTTCTATGATAAATAACAATGTATTAATTAAAAAATATATATTAAAAGACGAATAATATATATATATATATATATATATATATACGTGTGTGTGTGTGTGTGTGTGTGTGTGTGTGTGTGTGTGCGTGTTTTAAATCCAAAAGGATGATCAGATAAGCAAATCTCAAAAACCCGATCCTAATTAATATTAATTTCATTAATATTAAAATTGATCAAGATGGAGGGCTCGATGCACATATTTTATTTTATTTACAGAGCCAAATATAATATATACCACACACACACACACACACACACACACACACACACACACACACACACACACACACACACACACACATATATATATATATATGGAATCGTGTCCCTTCAGGGCGTTGAGTCTCAAATATTTTAACAATTTCTTGTCCTCTGTAGCCCTTAATATATGTTGTATTTTTATCGATCCTAAACGTTTCTCTGCCATCCATTTACTCAGATTCAATAGGTAGGTCATCCGTTGTTTTCCTTCTTCTTTGAATAACAACTTTTCGAAGCCCACTTTCGTCATTATATGCACTAAAAATTTTAACTGAAATGTCTATTTCTGATTATAAGTGTAAACTACATTTATGTTTCTATTTCCCTCTATCTCTCCTACTTTCAGTATGTCTTATGAGTGTCAGATTCTTCAAACTTTCTTTCCACATTATGTGCTCTAAAGATTTCTACCGTCTCTTTTTGAGGCTAAGTAGAAGCGCCCTTTTTGTTTCTTTTTTCTCTAGAACATCATCGTTGTTTACATGTTCGGTCATTAATATTCTCAGTATCCTTCTGTAGAAGCGCATTTATATTGCTTCAAGTCTCTTCTTCATCCTTGAGTAGATTGTCCAGCATTCGTTTGTTTCGTCTGTTTAGCAATATAAAATTTAATTTCACTTAAACTTATGCACATTTATGCGTGTGTCTCTGTTGATAATGCGTCTCTTGTGGGCGTTGAGTTCGGTGGGGATTATTTGTTGTGGACGTTTAGTGAGAGTAGGGGAAAGATAGATATTAATACACCAACTGACTGTCAAATTTAAAGAAAATATAATATTTTAAAAAATAGTGATTAAATTACAACAATTGTAAAATATCTTCTCATATTAATGGTAAAGTTTTATTGAAAATATTTAGAATGAAATCAAACTTAATATGTCTGTAGAATGCGTATCGTGAATAAGAAATAAAATGTCTCTATCATATACGCGTTCGTCTTTCGCTTATTCCTAATTAAACGTTGATTTCAAAATCATCTTTTCCCCTTAATGCAAGTTTATATTTGCTTTACGATTTTAATAGAACTATTTTCCAAAATAATGTAATATTTAATTGTTTTATTTTTATAATTGTCGGTGATCCAATATTTACGATTAAAGAAAAATACATCACAGCCAGTTTTATTATTTTTATTTTGACACAGATTAAAGAGCAAGAGAGAGAGAGAGAGAGAGAGAGAGAGAGAGACAGACAGACAGAGGGAGAGAAACAAACAAAGAGCAAAAGGATATAAAGAAAGATAGAGTGGTCGAATATTCTAATAATCTAACCATCTCCGATTTTACAATAAAAGTAGGAATGCAGTACCTGAGTGTAATTGTGCCTGTGAATGTTTATTGATCGTTTTACGTAATCATGCCTTGGACATTTTCATATCAGCATGATACACAATGTGTACATACTTTAACAAGTGATTCATGAATCTTGTCTGGTTGATCAGGTGATTCGCAATGTGTACTCCCTTTTAGTCATATCATATTACCGAGTATGAAACACAAGTTCTTGACTAGGTCATCCATGATTGTCTTTGGTAAATCCACGTTTCCGAATATAAAATATCATAATTTCTTCATTCTCTTATGGGATTTCTTGAGGAAATCATTACCTTCGAAAACATAAAAGACAGTCTCTGAAACTTTATTCTAATAAAAGGAAAATACAGGTATGATTCAGTTTTTAAATCAAAAGCATTTACAAATCTCCCATTCGTTTGTGCATTGAATACTGGGGTCTGGAGCTTCTGCTATTCATTTTGAGGTTCTTGACAAAATCTTATGAAAGTTATGTAATAGATCCTGACTTTCTCACCGTCATGGCGTGGCTTCTCTCTGTCTTTTCTACGAATATTTTCATGGCAGCTGCACTGACGAACTTTTCTCGCTAGTGCCCAGCTACATTAATTTAAGGATGTGCGTTGTGGTGCAGTAGATATTGACTCGGAATGACAAATCGTGGAGCAGAGTTCGAATTCCAGTTGGATTCACTTCCACACAAATTTTTTTTTTTTTTTTTATCCCTGGGAAAAGTATTAATCTTTTTCTTCCCTTCAGCTATGGGTTAAAAAATAGGACAGATTGAGTTCTATAGCCTTGGTCGGCAACCAGTTTACAGAAGAAAGCAATGGCAACCTACTGTGGCGTAATCTTTTGCCCAGTCATTCATGTCTCTTTTGAGATATGATCGCCCAAAGCGTGTACCACGTATGGCACTTAACTGACTAGATTGTCATTTAGGTTCCTTCATTTTATTGTTACATGCAACAGCCGGTTCTACTCAAACAGTTTCTTTTCTCGCACTTCCTTCCTATTAATTTCTTCCCTGATAAATACAATTTTCAAAGATTTAAATATACCGACAATTGACATTTTTTGTCTTCTTGAATCAAATGCATCTTTTATTCTTTCTACAATTCTCCTTATACTCAGTCTTTTATGTCACTATCACTCTCTCTAACACCTGTATACTAGTGGTATTCCCGTTTTGCTTCAGATAAAATGAATTCAAAAATAGTCCTCTGTTAGTAACGTGAGGCATTGGTACATCATTAGCACTTTGGGGTTTTGAAACACTCCAAAACACTCCAAGTAACACTTCATGAAACACTCCATCAAACACTTCGATATATCATTTAGTTCTACATGATTGTTATATATGCTTTTCAGTTTTCTTATAATGAATAAAATGAAAACCAAACAAAAGTTTTTATTTTCGAAAATTGAATTAAAATTGTAATATTAAAAAAACGATTTTGTAAGTTTCAGAAACTGAAATATGCGAAATTAGGTTTTATTTTATTTTTAGTAAACAAATAAAACTGTAATTTACACAAACATTATGATAAAAGCTGAACTTACCTGACAGGGGTATTCAGAAATACTTGATTAATCGTTGAAATTTGACTTCCCGCTTGCTTAATGTTGGGGATAAACATTTTATGTCGTATTCAAATCTTTCACAGTACTAAAGGAGAATGAAAATAATTTTAATCTTGAAGTCATTATTCTTTTCATTTTTTCTAAATATTAACAATGAAACAGAATAAATGCATTAACTCGAATATCATGCATTTATTTCTCCATTTTAAGTACCGATTTTCTGAATAGGATAAAGGAATTAAAAATTACTCTTAAATAACTAAAGGTTGAAGGATGCAATAAATACAGTATTCCAAGAGGAATGTGAACTTCCATTATGAATTAGATATTTTTGATTCATTGGTTGTTATGCGTTCAAAAGTCAACTGGATCAAGACTTAAGGAAGCGGATCAGAAACTTGAGCTTCCATTTACCACTTTGAGCGCCACCCTTTTTATTCTTATGTTTTTGTTAATATTATATGAGCTTATTTTCCTTTTATTCTCTTTTTTTACGATTTCTTCATCCATTTTGGCCGAAAGTTCTCAACTTTGATGCGAAGTTAATCTTCTTTCAGCGGACATTTCGTTCTAGTTTCTTTTACATTTTCCTAATTCTTGAGTAAAGACTGCTTCATTTTTTTTGCTTTCCGTATGCCTGACTAACTGCATTCCCGCCATTATTTTCTTTTTCCCACCAGAATGCTTTGTTTTGGTGTCTTATTGAACTTTGTCTTGTGAACATGCGCAAATGAGCGTAAGATCGTCCAGAAATGACAGCATAAAAATAACAAGCTTAAGAAGGATGAGCATTTTTGTTACTTTTTATTATTTCTTTCTTTTGCGTTCGTATTAAGATTTACATCTGTATTGTTCATTTCTGTTGAAAGACTAAAGTAACTGTGTCTTCACTGGTCTCATTTCAGTGTGAGGACATTAACAGAATCATACGCTTTGTCACGGAAAATGTCTTGTGCCTCAGACGTCAGTCGACAGAACAGATGGATAACTAAAGAACTGCTAAGACAATTATCAAGATCATCCTTATTTTTAGTGCGGTCAAAATTGCACTGATGTATTTCTTGAAGTTAATATAATTTATGAGCACGTTTTCTTATTTTATATGCTAAATCCCTTCATGGCATAGGTTATCATGGCTCTCCACATCTTTCTATTTTTTATAGCTCTCAATAATGTTTATCTGTTCACTATTCCTCCCAATCCTTATTTCGATATCTATTTACACAAGCTGGTTCTGTGGGTTACTCAGTTTCCCTCTGTTCCTTTTGCCTTCAGTGTATCCCGTGAGTATCAAATTCTCCATTCTGCCTTTCCTCATCATGAGACCTAGGCATTTCAACGGCTTCTTTTTTATTCTAAGTATAAATGTCTATTTTATTTCTCTTTACTTTAAAACTTAGTCATGGCTTACATGTTCAAATCATTCTATTCTCAGCATCCATCTGTAGTACCATATTTCTGTTGCCCCAAGTTTCTTCTTCGTCAGTAGAGACTGTCCATATTTCCACAAATTATGAAAAGTCAACATTTCTATTGATATTTTGTCTGAAAATGAAATGTGATTTTAGATGTGGACGCAACATTTTGTGGAATAGACTCCCACGTGTATACTTCCCAAAACACTACCACCAGAATTTCTTCGTGTAGAGGGTTAGGTATTATCTATCCACCATATCCTCATAATTCTTATTTTCCAGTTCTACCTTTTATATCCATATCACTCACTTGTTTAGTAACCCTGTAGAGATTTAAATATTCTGTAACGTTATTCGTCCTGACCTGGCATTTCGGCTTCCCAGGGCCTTCACATAACATCCTTAGTCCTTTTTTATAAATACTTTCATGGAAATTGTCCTGATGAGCTTTCCTATATGATACCTAGTCTTTATTAATTTATGCTCATTACTAAATTGGTGGCAGTGTCACATCATTTTACAGTTGAAATGGCTAGATGTAACCGTAAGTTCCATGCTAATAGTTTCTTTTCTTGCACTACCCGCTTGTAAAACGCTTTTTCCGCTTGCTTCTTAGTTAACTTTGATCTTCAAAAATTTAAATGCAATGTCAATCATTATATTCTGTCTTCATTATTTAGGTTCTTTTATTATTCTCTCTCTCTCTCTCTCTCTCTCTCTCTCTCCTTAATATTAAGAGCTTGAGTAAGATTTTGCTAATTTTTCACGTAAAGTAATTTTTATTTAAAAAAACTATTAAGGAATGTACCATTGAAAATATTGTCTATCACTAATTTTACCATATTTTTGGCAGCATTTAAATTCCACAAAAGAAAGATTAGATATCTTCTGAGGCTAACCATGAGTTTACCCATTTTTTGCATCTTCATAAGTATAAAAGTTCTGCTTAGCCATTGATCGGAACAAGTGATAATCTGACGGGGCAGTGTGTGCTGAATACGACGGATTGAGTAGGACTTTCCATTCAAGCGTTTCCAAATAAGTTTTCACCCGTTTTGCAACATGTGGCCTAGCGTTGTCATGCTGCAAACTCATTTTGTCTTGTCTCTGCTAGTATAGGGATTTTTTTTCAGTGCTCGTCTCAAACGCATCAGTTGTAGTTGATAGCAATCTCGCCTGATGGTTTTGGTCGGTCTGAGTAGCTCATAATAAACTACACCCAGCTGATCCCACCAAATGCAAAGAAGAATCTTCGAATCATGGATATTCGACTTTGCTGCCAATGTTGATGCATGGTCGGGCTTATCCCACGATCTTCTCTACTTAAGGTTATCGTAGTGTATCCCCCTTTCATCGCCAGTCACGATACCATGCAAAAAACCTTTTTTCCCTTTTCTGCCATAGAAGCAGCTGTTCAAAACTAAGGCTCCCGGCTTCAACTTTTACGGCACCTAATGTCCTCGTTTTGAATCATTCTTAATGCTTTCAAACGTTTTGAAACTGTTGTGCGACAACTTCTAATGATTCTGCAAATTCAGCTTGCGCCTGACATAAGTCTTTATGAAGTAACGCCTCCAATTCTTCTTCTTCATACTTTTTTCGGTGCACCAAAATCATTATTTTTAAAGCGACTAAAACCAATCTTTCCATGTTGTTTCCAACAGAGCATAGTCATCATATATCTCAAGAAGAATTATGTGGGATTCAGCTCTACATTTCTTTTGAATAAAGTAGTGCAGTAAATTTACCCGCAAGTAAAATGTTTTTGGCACGACAAGTTTAACGCTAGAAAAAACAAAGTTGTTTACATTTAGACAAAATGAAATACACTGAATTTTAAACTTGCTTATTGATCTTCCTTATAGATGCGTTAGCATTTGAAATTAAACGCACACAGATCTAAGAATGCCATCTGTTGGAAAACAGCGAGAACCTATTCAAAGTCCAAATAGATATTTTCTTATTTTTTTACACTATTAACCTCGTGTGTCTTAGTGGTTTTATTGCTTTGCTTGTATGGAAATTATTAATAAGAAATATATATTTTTTTTGTTTTACTAATGTTCATTCTCTATAAGTCTAAGATCCTAAGATACCGTTATATAAAAAGGTTATCGTATGAGCAGTAAGAGCAAGAGATGAGTAGTGGAGATATGGGTGGGTGGAAATAACCCTATATATGAAGTGATCATGATGAAAAATTTTTCTCGGGAATCTGTTTCGCAGAGTAGTGGTTTGTGGGAAGAAGTAGAAACTTTTGAGTGGAACTTCCTTCTTAACCATGAAATACGTAGGATGTTCCGATCCTGTGTACCTTGGAACACAGGTGTTATCTGTGAATGCTAGAAATGTCGGGACTAAAGACTGTAGCATATCGTGGAAATTGCTACAGATTAGTGGAAGGCTTGCGACATTTCGTCGGCGGAAAAGAGATTGTAGGGTGGAAAGTAATAAATCACCAGTAAGTACGAGTAGATGCCGTCCAACTCTAACAAGACTGAAAGCTCGACTGTGAAGACTGAGTCACCCCTAGCCCAGATATGACAGCAGTACTCCAGATAGATAGATAGATAGATAGATAGATAGATAGATAGATAGATAGATATGAAGTGGATGTATGGTACTTTTAAATACTGAATATGAGTTTCTAATAGTTCATCATCATTTATGTAGTTAGCCCATTTTGCTCCATTTTTACTAATGCCTGACATCTCATAATTGTGGTGACATTTCAGACAAAGTGGTGTAATAACTTGCCGGTTTAGTTTTGTCTTTTGTTTTGTTTTTTTTAATTTATTCGTTTATTTATTTTGCACACGGGATGTTGAGGTTACCCTGTCCCTTTTCTCATCAGTTAAAAAAGCAGGACCTACAAAATGTGCTTTGAATTCAGAGTTTCCTTTATCCTAGACTGGTAGCCAACCAAGGCGGTCTTTCTATTTATCCATAGACAGCCTGTCTTTCTATTTATTCATAGACAGGGAGACAGATGGATTCGTACTTCTCCCAAAAGTATGAGCACATAAGTGAATACAATAAACACAGCTGGAATTCGAACTCGGCTCTCAGTTTACTCAATTCAAGCCACTATCAATTACTATCCTTCTAGTAGTCAGAATAGCCTATAATGGAACTTATCTTTCGAAATGAAACTTGAATAGTTCTATATACGAAATTAACCCGTCACTGTCGCACCCTTGACAATATCAGCAGAAATAGGCATCTAAAAAATAAAATATAGTTTAGTTAATTTTAAGATAGATAGATAGATAGATAGATAGATAGATAGATAGATAGATATAAACTTTTGTAAGGTATTTTTAAATGTCTATGAATGCACGGACATGAATTGTCTGTGGGGTTCTAATGGTTAGTATTATCTATGATGGAAAGTAAACCTAGAATACTTGTACATACGTCATAAATTAACCCTGAACAGTTTCACAATACACGATGCCAACAGAGAAAGCTATGTAAAAAAATGATAGCTAAAAAGAATTATACAATTTAGTTAATATCCAGATAGATACAGAATAGACTAAGATAGATAGATAGATAGATAGATAGATAGATAGATAGATAGATAGATAGATATCATGAAATTGAAATAAGATAGATAGATAGATACTAGCCTTTGATTGTTGGCATTTTTATCCAAATCTCCTTATAGAATCGTCTTTGAATATTCTTTCTAACAACATCATTTGTCTCCTCATGACTCGCAGCTGATTCTAATTTTTCCCTCCTAACTGACAGCTTTCCCAGGATCTGCCATCATTTTCTCCTCTATTCTTTTGTTAATATCTGACGGAGATTTGTTGTTTTTCTCTTCTGTTGATGTGTAAGTGGTCTGCTTGGCGCACAGTAGATTTGCTACGTGCCATAGCCGTTCAACTGATCTGATCTCCTTGGCGCTGATCAAAGCTGATTGACGGGCCGATATCGGGCATCGTTTGATTATTATCTTCTTTTGTTTATTGATGATATTTTGGTGCGCATGGTCGATCGTTAGTTATTGAAACACTACATCCAGTAAAATTTCGATAAACTGGAAGATTGGCGTCACTAAATGTAGGTATATACATACGTATAACACACACCCATGCACACACGTATAAACACACACACACACACACACACACACATATATATGCATATATGTATACCTGTTGGTGTGTGGGAGTATGCGTGCAATCCTGTGTATGACATATATTGTTGGCTATATGCGTATACACAAGATTATAAATATGTAAATGTCGATCCACAGTTTAAAAAAATCCGGATATCTCACAATGAAAAGAAATTACTCAACTTCACATCGAGTTTAGAAAGATTTTTTTCCAAGTAGAACATTTGGGCCAAACTAGAGCGATCACTCAAAAAGTATTTCCCACACATGGTAGAAATTAGTATCAATAATATTTATCGGAAATTGTCGCATATTGATTATATTTAAAGTATCAGTCAGTCAGTTAAGTGGCATACGTGATACACGCTTGGGAGATCATGTGTGTTTTGATCTATAACTGACTAGGCAGAAGATTTTTCAGCAGTTGGTTGCCATTTCTTTCCGTGGCAGACTGGTTGCTACCCAAGGATATAGAACACAATCTGTCCTACTATTTAACCTATAGATAGAAGGGGAAGAGATGGATTAATACCTTTCCCAAGAATATTTGTGCGTAGGTGAATGCAACGAATTTAACTGGAATTCGAACTCAGCCCTCCGATTCCTCATTCCAAGCCAATATCTAATGCACCAGAACGCACATTCACATCCATTTAAAGTATATGTGTATTTAATAGGTCGACGAAATTAGAGAGAACGTAGACACTCACGCAGACCAGCTTATAAATGATTCATTACGATAACTTGCTTGGAACATAGTCTTCCTGAGTAAACATTGTTTTTTTTTAACATATATATATAGTGAGAGAGATAGAGAGAGACAGACCTACAGTCAGAGACAGATATACAGAGACAAAGGAAGCAAGATACGCAGAGAGAAAGAGAGAGAGAGAGAGAGAGAGTGTGTGTGTGTGTGTGTGTGGGTGGGTGTGTGGGTGGGTGTGATAGATAGATAGATAGATAGATAGATAGATAGATAGATAGATAGATAGATAGATAACAAGAAACAAAACGTCTACTCAAACACTGGTATCCACAAAATGATGTTTGAATTAGTATGTTAGTATCTCTATGGAGAGAGATATAACAAACTAATTCAAACGTCATTTTGTGGATACCAATGTTTAAGTAGACGTCTTGTTTCTTTTTCTAAGAGTGTGAATGAAGTCTATACTTTTGAGTATTTGAGAAACTTAATAAAGAAAATGTCCTCTCTGACAATGTTTACACATTAGTGTTCCGTTAAGGCAAAAATGACCGTTTGAGTAAACGTGCTTTAGACTGATCGGCCAATCAGCCAATTTAGACTCTGGAATGATTAGGCCGGTAGACGTAATTCATGATGTTAAAAAAATAGAATGAAAATCAAGAAATCTTCTCAAACATAGGTATAAACAAAATATTGGTCTGGTGTACTTTATCATTCGGCTACGTTTGATTAAACGCTTAAAAACCAACCCAAATTCTTTGTTAAGCATTTATTTTATTTAGTTTTTCTTTGTTTTACAAAAATAGGTTTTCATCGTTCATCAAATATCGCATTTCCAGGCATATAAAGTATACCGATCTCACGTGTCAGTTTATGTGTCATGCTAGTTTTTAATTTTGAAGATTTAATATTTGACAGCGAGAAAACCTACATATTACAAAAATCTCTCTGATAATGTCTTATGAAAACCAAAAGAACTTCTTTTCAGAAGAAGGACATATCTTCAACGTTGTACTGGGCGCCATGTATATAGCACGTGATTTTGCAAAACAGCCTCGCCCCTGCTTATCTTTTTACATATTTGTTGCGCGAAAGACCTTTGGAAAGTGTTGAAAGGGAATTTCTCTTTGTACCACTTCTGCACGTCGTTAGACATGCAAAATTTATCACGAAACTGGCAGAAGTACTTTACAGGACGTTCGTCGTCATGACACTGCCGATTTTCATGTGATCTTCAATGACGAGGAAATCCGGCACGAGACAGAACAACGTTCCTGCAGATATTAATACAGGATCAGACTGATATTCAGTCTATCTGATCCCAGAAGATATTCAGTTTTTATATATATATATATATAGAGAGAGAGAGAGAGAGACAGACAGACAGACAGACAATCAGACAGACAGATAGACAGACAGAGAAAAAATAGATAGATAGATAGATAGATAGATAGATAGATATCAACAAGGCTGCATATATCTGTGTTTGTTTTAATTTGTAGTGGTATAGATGTTTACCCTTTAAAAACATGCAAAAGAAGAATGAAAAAAGAAATATTTTCTGAATTAATATGCAAATATTTTTTGAAAATATATTATTTTCTGATTAATATGCAAATATTTTCTCTGGATATTTACATGTGCTTTTTACAATAATAATCCAAGCTACTTAAAAAAAACAAAAAAAAATCTGTATAACGGATCAGATGGCAATGCTTAAAACAACCCTCATCGCTCAAGAGGTAATTTGTTCCACATCCCAAAACAGTGACTCGACTTACTTCTTAATCTAGCTATCATTTTTAAAACTAAGAGTTATACATTAAGTAAACATCTGTCGTATACATTAAGAATTCCCGAAAATTCAGAGAACAACGTTTACTGTATGTTTTCGAATTTTAGATGGCGTAACCAAAATTTATTTAACGTACGGAGACTAAGTCACAAGTAGCAATAACGAAGAATAAAACTCATATTCAAATTCTTTCAGTAGCTCTAACTAGAAAACAGGCCGATTCTAAACAATCTTAGATTTGTCTCTATAGTGTGGGATTCGACAATACTGCAGAAAAACCGGCACGTGTAAATAAAATGAATTTGAAATTATCAGCTACAATTTGACCATCTACCATACTTGATTTTTGTAGTTACTGTTTGGAAACTTATGTAATGACTATATGATGCAATGATTATACCATATAATAGTTATCTCATGTAACTAATATGTTATTTAATTACTATTTATGTAATTATCTGATTCAATGACTATATGATAAAATGAGTACCTCGTGTTACTGTATTATGTAATGACTATCTTACGCAATATTTATATTATCTAATTATCATTCTTATGCAATGGCTACCTCATGTAATGACCATCTTACGTAATTAATAACTTAAGCACTGCTTATCTTGCGTAACCATTATTTGATTTAATGTATATCTGATGTAATGGCCATTGATTTGATGACTATCTTATGTAATGAATATCGAAAGTAATGACTAACTTATGTAATGACTACCTGAGTTAATGACTGTCTGAACCTAATGATTAATCAATGGCTATCTTATGTAATAGCTATCTGATTCAACGACTATTTGATGTAATGACTATCTGATGCTGTAACTAACTTATGTAATGACTATCTGATTTAATGACTATCTGAGAAAACGACTATTTTTATAATTTTTCTGCCAAAAAGTTAAATCTCAGAAATTTGCAAAAGCATTTTAACCTGACTAGCAATTTCATTTGTGGGCGGTGAGTTTAATGTTTCTCTCTCCCTCTCAAAAATGCCACCATTTTGTCCGTATCCAGCGTGTACAGGCGCAAGATTTCATTTAGGGTTGAATTCTTTAAATGTAAGTCATGTTTTTTTATGTATCTTTGCATTTCTTTATATATATATTCATTTTCCTTACTTTCATGTCTCTCTTATGCTAAATTGAACGTTTGCCGTCACATGGTTTTCTTCTTTTTTTTACTTGTTACAAATTTTTGTTTCAGTTGGACTTTAACTAAGTTAAAACTTAGCAATTTTTTACTCATTGAAATACTGTTAATCTATTGGTAATGTGCCAAGTACATGCTTTGCCATCAATTCACAAATCATTTTTAAATAGGTTACTCACTCCCCACCACCTACATGCTTTTTAATATTAACTTTTTTAGACGCTCTTTTCTTCATATGTACCCCATTTAAGTTTCTTTCTGATTGAAAATAGATTTTTAGTTGATCCTATTTTTCTTAAAACTTCCTAATTCCTTACATTTAAACCATGACATTCTTAGATTTCGTTGGTAAAACTCTATCTCTCTGTCTATTTAGCATTTTATTTCACTGCCATCCCACCTTTTACAGTGAAACCGATAAAATGCAACCGCAACTTCTACTCTAACAGTTTCTTTCCTCGCACTTCCCGACTGTGGAATTCCCTTCCACACGATTGCTTCCCCGACGGCTACAGTCTCCAGGAGTTTAAATGTAAGGTCAATAGACCCCTCCTAACACACTAACCTGCTCCCATTCTATCAAACACTCTTCCCATCAGCCCAACCCTCATCCTCGGTATCCTTACTCATCTGTCACCTTCCTCCTGACATTCCCTATGTCTAACCACTCCTTCTCTTTACCTTCCCCTATGTAGCCCCATGCGCAATAGTGGCAGTGGAATAAAAAAATATATATCGGAGATGAGATATTACATCGTACTTTCTCCCTTAAAATACTTGTATTGCGTTATTTCAGGTTTGACAGCTGGGCGTTGATGTTTTAATAATTCTCTTTAGTTTTTATTGATTATCAATGTCCCTAAAAACAATATCACATTTACGGGGAGTAAACGAAACTTTTACTGGGAGCAGCTTTTACCAGCGATAAATCTACAATGTCTGCCCAACAATTTGAAGAATAATCTCCTGGAGAAATATCTACCCGAAACGTTTTTATACCAACTACCACTACAATCAGAATCAACCAATATCTATCCTAAATGTCGGCATAATATACTATTATTTACCCTTTTCCTTTCAGTTACAATCTCATTCAGTAAACCTCTCTTCCTTCAGTGACCCTTGAGCCTAATTTTGGGGGAACTAAAAAAGAAAATAAACAGCTTTTATTAAATATTCAGGAAATTACCTTCAACTCATGAATTTATACAGTTACATTCCTTCGAAAATGTGTTTCATTACTGAAAATCATTTTTAAAAAATGAATAAAAGATTTCACTTACCACATGTCTTCTATCAAACCCATCTATTTGTAACTTAATTTTGTGTGAAACATTCTAGGCGAAGTTGACAATACTTAAGTGAATTTAAGGGGAATATAGCGCATGAATATACTATATGTTAGAGAGAGAGAGAGAGAGAGAGAGAGAGAGAGAAAGAGAGAGTAATAAAAAAAGAAAAGAGAGAGAGAGATGGGGGCGTTAAAGAAAGAATAAAATATGTGTAGAATCCAGGGAGATATTAGATGGAAATTGACGTTGCACTTAAACTTTTGCAGGTTGTAGCTATCAGGGAAGCAAGTAAATGGTAGGGAGTTCCAAATGCGTAAAGTGCGAAGAAAGGGTCTGTTAGAGTAACAGAGGCGGTTATAATTAACTATTTAAACGGAAAGAGGAGAGGACATAGATGCCAATTTAGTAGCACAATTAAATTCCTGTGGTTAGGGCACCAGGAAAAAAGTCGTCAGAACGGTTGCCATGCAAATGTTTGTAGAAAAGACAAAGGGAAGAAAGTGACTGAAGTCGAGATGTTAAGTCAGAATCGATTACATTGCAGATCGTTCTTTTGTCGAAAACATCGAGGTGTATAACAGGATTTGGCGACAGTATTCAATGCATGGACGAATGGTAGAGTTACAAATATGTAAGATGTATTTGGACGAGAAAAAACTTTCTGGCTCGACACAGTGACCCTAAATTTCTAGCTGTCGATGCAGCTATAAATTTGATGCAGTCGTTCCACTTCTGGTCAGTCTAGAGTGTGATTCCAAGGAGGCACAGTGTGTCGCTCTCCAGGGGACGAGCTTCATCCATCCTGATAGCTGGTAGGAACGTTTCTCAATGGTAGTTAAAGGATAGCAGCTTCGTTTTGTAGGCTTTAAAATTCACAAACTTTTTTCTGCTCCAGTCTCTCACAGATTGGAGGTCCTTTTCAAGAGCGTTAGCCAGGTTTACTTTGTCAGCCTTAGCAGTTTTGCAATTGAAACGGGAGTAAATAGTGGGGTCATAGATAACTACTTGTGGACTTATCACATCAATGATAAAGATCAGAAAAAGCGTAGACCCTAGGATAGAGACTTGAGGGACGCCTGAGTTCGTGGGAAACCATCCGGAAGCTTAAAAGAACTTTAATTTCATGATTTGATAGAAACAATTGGATTAAATCATCGTCCAGAAATAGCGTAGCGTTTGAGATTAGGCAGAAGGCCAGCATTCTAAACTATGTCAAACGCTTTCGAGATATCGTAGGCAACAGTTCCAGCTTCACCATTCTCATTAAGAGCATGTTGTGGAGTCGCCCCTTTTTTGTTATAATAATGAAGTCGGCTGAGTGTACATATAATCATGCCTATAGTGAGAACGGCAGAGTTTGGTTGAGTTGTAAGTTGTAAGGTGAGAGTTGTTTAGTTGGATTTGCATCTGGAATCACAGTTGTAGCTGTAGTTGCACTTGTTCTGAGCTCCACTCATCTAGAATCAGTTACCCGGACATACTATTTTACTCCAAGACTAATAGTATTCCTAAATTGACTAACCCGCGTTCTAGTTTGTATACTACGTTCAATATAACTTCTATTTTCTATCTCCATATCTGTTTTTGTTATTTATTATTTTGTGCGGTTCCTCTCCTGGAATCCACAACAGTAAACATATTCAATGATGGCCGTTAGTGCATAAGCAGTAAAGCTGACAAAGCGGAAGCCATATCTTTTGTCAGCGATTGTGAGATATGAGATGCTTAACTACTGCAGTATTAATAAGAGCCTCTGACACTTAGCCAAAAAGCAGTAAGAGACTAACACGGTGACAGTTAGAGAGATCAATGGCCTTCCCAGAATTCTTAAAAACACGAACTACAGATGAGGAATCCACCAAGCAGGAAAGCAAGAAATAGTGAGGCAATAGTTAGAGATTTTGGAGAGGACAGAAGCCAGCTCATGGCTACATTTCTTTAGGACGATGACTGAAATGATGTGCAAAATCATGGACAGGATTATGCATATTTCCCACAATTAAACCTCTTTTCTAGGTGGAAATTTATGTGTGAATACTCCAGACGTGTAAAGTGTGGAGATGAAAGAGAATTTGCGAGCGAAGCATTCAATCTTGTCCGGTATGGATGCGAGAACTTCAAATTAATTGAATAGAGGAGGGGACTGAGGGTTTGCCGATGTTCAGTACACTCTTACAGTAATCTTTGGGACTCGCTTTATATGCAATACTTAATTCCATTAGCAAATAAAAGCTGAGCATCATTTAGGACACACTTAAATTCATTACCAGCAGAGATAAGAGGCACTTATTTTGAACAAATGTGTCGCTCCGATAAAGCCGGTAAAAATAATTTCCATGGGCAATGGCAACCGAGCAAGCGGAAGAGAATCAAGGAAATGAACGAGGTTTAATTCAAAATTTCTTTGCTGCGATGAAGCATTGATGCCATCTATCACTCAGAAGAAGACCTCTGAGTCTCACTCTTCAAGAGGAAAACAGGAAATATTCTCAAAGGAACATCGCGAAGAAAATCACGGAACGAATTCCAGTGCGCTATTTGGTATCAGTAAACATACTAAGAGCCACAAGGGATAGAGAGACGTGGAGAGCCATGATCGCCTAAGTTCTGAAGGGACAGGGCACATAGAAGAAGAAGAATAATAATAAGAAGATATTCTGCTAGAAGGTTTTTGGAAGGAGTGGAATTAAAAAGAAATATTAACAGGTACACCGCATAATCAGAGTTGCCAAAAGGACAGATCAGCGTGACATGGCAAGAGTCAAGGATAGAAGTAAGCAAAAGATCTAGAGGAGAAACGTGACCATCATCGTTACTGGGAAAACGCGTTAGGAAATCCACGACTTGCGTAAGATGATTGAGAAATTTAGCCTTTGAACGCCAGCAAGATTGGTGACATAGTGCTTCAGCCACTTAACCCGATGAGTTTTAAAGTGAACAAACACAAATATATTGGGAAAAGGTAAAAAGAAAATGGCCTTATCTATATTGTCTGAAATGCTATCTAGCACGCAACAGTCAGAAAGAGAAAGAAGAGGAAGCTTACTAAGTTTAGCACAGAGAGACAGTGGGCTGGTGATTCAAGAGAAATCTTCTTTGCTAGACGTAGATTTTCACAGACATAAACTTCGGGGCCATGTCTGTGGACGTTAGAGTTATCCCTAAAGAGAGGAAGTCAACCGGAAATTACGAAATGAGAGAAGGGGGCTGTAGGGTTAAGTTTAGTTTCTCAGAGAACTAGAATGTCAGAGAATCTTTAGTGGAGAGACGATTCCACACTGCAAAATTTGGTACGAATACCACGGATGTTGGAGAAAGAAATGTTGAGGGGTTTAGGTGATTTTATTTGGATGGTTTAGTTTTATTCCTTTGTTCGTTTGTGGCCAAGGTTTGAATGCCATTAAGAAGATGTCTAACGTAACAGTCGGTTGTCAAATGCAACCTGTGTGGGAAGGAAACTGACGCGTTCGAAGCATAGTGTGGCCTCGTGGTCGCCACCAGAATGATTTGCAGGGACACCCATATACATGTACAACATGGCACTTCAAGAACCCAGATCTTATGCGAATTTGCTTTGTACAAAACAGCTGGTTGGCTTTAAATCCAGAAATATACAATAATTTTGAAAGACCCAATAACAAATGTAATAAATACCATTACCCTATTTGATGGCAAATAAGATCTTTCACACTACTATCTTTTCATTTTTAAATCTTTTCTACCATTTTTCCAACCAAAAAAAGATATTTTCCAAGTTTTAGAGATAAAATTAAATTATGTGTACTCAGTAATGAAGTTAGCTTCTGCAGACTAGCACAGTATAGTAATATAATTTCTCATATTAAAGATATTCACATTTATGTGAATATCTTAATTATATTTTATTTTGATAGTGTTTTAGCTTTATTTGTCAATAGTGGAATTTCCACCTTATCTGAGAAGGATTATTTGTAAAAAGTCAATAATTACATGTAATCGACAGAAAAGGAGAAAATGTCTGTTGTTTTTATCATTACACACACACACACACACACACACACACATATATATATATATATATATATATATATATATAAAGATTAAATATAAAAACACGTTTTTTTTTTGTCTGTTGTGGTTATTTGGTAGTTTATAGGGTATAACTACGGGAGAATTACCGCTATCATGAAAAATTCAATCACAAAAAGTAATTTAATGTTTTTCCATCTTTTATTTTAACGATTGAATTTTTCAATCGGTTTCTTCCCAAGCAGGGTAGGAAAATCACCAATACACAAGAAGTTTCTGGGTGTGGGAGTATTAGGAACACAAACATTAATTAACAGGAAGAAAAAAAGTAATCAGGAAGACTGTAGATAACGATTCATATTGCATTTAATTTTTGCGAATTAACGTTGGACGGAAAGTATGAAGCTGGAATGGAGTTCTGCAAGTGAGAACTGTTAGAATAGAATTACGGTTGCATCTAGCCAGCTCAACTGTAAACTGATAAAATCTTGTCGCCAATGTAGTCAGTCAGTCAGTTAAGTGCCATACGTGATACACGCTTGGGCGATCATGTCTCGAAAGAGACATGACTGACTGGACAGAAGATTATCCCGCAGTAGGTTGCCATTGCTTTCTGCGGTAGACTGGTTGCCTATCAAAGCTATAGAACCCAATCTGTCCTGCTATTTAGCCCATAACTGGAAGGAAGAGACGGATTAATACCTTTCCCAAGGGTATTTGCGCGTAAGTAAACTCAAATAGTCTAGGTACTATAGAGAAGAACTCATCCGAACAATTACCATGTAAGTATTTATAGAAGAGACAAGGAGAGGCAACCTTACAGCGAGGGGAAATGACTGAAGCTGTAATATTGCTGATTCTTCTTTAGATCTTATCAAATTTTTCAAGGTAAATAGAAGTGGCACCGGGCCATATGTGACAAGAATATTCTAAGCATGAGCAAATGGTAGACTTATAGATATGTAAGATAGATTCTGGAGAGAAAATTGTCTAGCACGAAGCAGTGATCCGATTTTTCTTAGCAGCTGATCTAGCAAGTAATTCTATATATACTTCATGTCAATTGAGAACGTTAATCCGAGAAGGTACAAGGAGATTAGCATTAGCCATACTGATAGAAGGCACTGAAGGGTCTCTCAGATTATTAATAAAGAGAAGTTTAGTTTTGGAGGTGTTAAAACTAACAAGACCTCTTTGTCCCGTGTTAACAACAGACTTGACGGTGTTTTGGGCATCGGCTGCCATTATTCACTATCGAGGCTGGAGTAAATGGTTGTGTCATCAGTGTAGATAGCAAGTTCAGAGTTGATGTCATTGGGAAGCATCAATTAATATATAGTTGAATTGAATTGGATCATTTGTAATAAAGTTTAATCACAAGCTTAAACAAGCTTAAACTTTTGTGTTTTTCTTTACAATAAATATTATGATCAAATCAAATTGTATATAAGATTTAGTATTAATCATTAAAATATCGAAAGCGAAAAATAAAATCAACACTGGTTATTTTGGGGAAACATAACAAAAATACTAATGAAGACTGACTACAGATTAAGTGATTTACTTATCAACATAGCTTTTTCGTGAGAGCAAGCCTTCTTCAGCATTAATATAATATTACATACTGACTCTGATACTCTGAAACTTTGACAAAGAATGCCATATAACAGAAACATTTGTTTTCCGACTTTGAAAGTGAATAACTTTGGACAAAGTTTATCTGCTTCATCTTTGTTTTGACAAGCTTAAAGAACGGTCAGCAATATAGTGAATGATGATGAAAAAATTGTGCTTGATTTTAAAATGCACCATTAAAATCAATTCTTGGTCAAAGGGTTACGTTAAGTCTCAGCATTTATTTGCTACAATTAAAAATTTTGAAATTCTTGTAATTTTACTGCCATCGATGCTATTTCAAAACATTACTCCACCTCCCTCTTAATGTGGTAAAAATCAATATAGTAATGTTTAACGTTACAAAAACAAAGTCAATTTTCAGATGATTTAAATATAATGAAATAAAATGAATTAATTGAATAAAGTAACACATTTAAAATAAATTAACAAAAATAATCAAAAATTTAAGTATATATAATTAATGTCAATTATTTTACTAAAACATTTTAATAAAAATAATAATAATAATAATTAAAAAATAATAATAACAAAAACAATAATAATTGTAATAATAATAAAATACTTATAATACTACTAAAATAAATAATAATAACCATAGTAATAAGCAATATCAATAATAGCAATAATAATAACAATACAAAATTAAAAATATAATAGGTAATTAAAAAATAAAAAATAAAACAAAAATAAGTAAAAAAATGTTAAATTAAGATGAAACAAAAGAACAGAATAATTTTAAAAACATAAAAATAATCCAATATGGAGAGTTAAATAATGGTGGAATTAAGTAGAAACTTATATTAATTCTCCAAATCAAATAATTTAAATATATTCTTGTGATGACATTTAAAAATTACATAATTCCGTTCATTTAGAAAATAGTATTTACCACGAAATTTAGTTATTTTTATTTTTTCATCTAAACATATGTTACATCTATTTCTACAGCTACTAGAAGTTTGTGATTTACCAACCATCTTTCATTCAATCTGTGAAGACATTCGTCTATCATTTAGTTCTCGTAAATATTCCGATAAAGCTGTCTGAGATTTATGGTTGGACTTAGAAAAATATTTATTATTATAAAATCATTTTTTCCAAGGTCCGGAAGAAATTCCAGAATATAATTTTTTCTTTAACATATTCCTTAAAGAAAATAGTAGCTTAGTATATGGCTTTTTCGGGCATGTACATACCTCCAACTAAACAGTTATCCTTAATTCTAAAATTTCAGGAGGAATTTATATTTATTTGTTGATTATTATAAAGATTGTCAAGTATTTTATTATATTGATTGAACTGGAATAATTAATTTTTACGTTTTTCTATAAAAGATCTTGTGAACATTAAAATGCTCATCGATCAATTTCAGAAAATATTGCTATGTTCTTTAGGGCAAGCCCATATCTTTTCCCAGAACTGTGTGACTTCTTCCATTCTGGGGGTACTGTCACTTCAATTCTTTTTTTACCTATTTCCCTGTAAAATCTCTTTGTATCAGTCTGAAAAATCTTGTTTTGTCTGTAAAATCTTGCTCTTTTTTCATAGCGTCTTATTCTTTGAGCCTTCAGTTGGATTTTTTGCTTTATTTTTTCTTTATTTGAAAAGACTTCATTTTCATTGCTAATGTTATATTTTATTTCGGCTGTTCTGCTTTTCCTAGTTCTTACATTTATTCCTCTACTCAGTTCATCCAGTACTGATAGTTCACTTCTCAGTTGTTCGATTTCTTTTTCTATTTTTCTTTTCCAAGGTGGATCTTCACGTCTGCGAGACTGCCTTGTTTTTATTTTGATATTCAATTTTTTTGTTGCTGCTGTTGCTGATGCATATATTACTTCGTTGAGATTTGTATGAGTGTCTTATTATTATTATTATTATTATTATTATTATTATTATTATTATTATTATTATTATTTGTATGAAATTGATTTAATTAATTAATTTAATATTTATCCTATTATTTTTAATATTTTTGTTAGTTTATTTTAGAATTTATACTTTTTACTTTATTTATTTAATTTATTTATTTTAGTTTTACTTATTTAAATCAGATGAAAATTGACTTTGTTTTTGAGACTATATTGTTTTTCAACACATTAATTCCTTCATAATTATATGTTACTTCATGCATTGTTAACATCTATATAATATTTTGTAATGTGGAAAAATTTTAAACGGCTTTTTAAAAAAGGAATGTTTCAGAAAGCTTTTAAAACATTTTTGAAGATATTTTTAAGGAAAGCAAAATGTTTAAAGAAAATCTTTTGAAACGGTCTCTGCAAACCATTCAATCTGCATCACACAACATACATATATATTTCTGTAAGTTCTACGATACCGATTATAATATATATATATATATATATATATATATATATATATATATATATATATATATATATATATTACGGAAATTAACAAAAATTAACGGAACTGGTTATAAACAACCGACAATTTTAAATGATTTGTTTGAACATTATTTTAACTAAAAGAAATATATAATAATGATGCTCACATTATATCTATATTCAAACAAAAGAAGCATAAAATATTGGTGCCCGGATCATAACTATATTCGAATAAAAGCAGCATAAAATATGGATGTCCGCATTATATCTATATTTGAATAAAGTAATATAAAATAATGATTCACAACTTATATGTTTACTCAAACAGATGGAGCGTAAAATACCGGTGCCCAGATTATTTCTATATTCGAACAAAAAAGAATAAATGTTTGAAGTCTACGTAATATATATATACGAATATAAAATATTAATACCTGCAGTATATTCATATTAAAATATGAGAAATATAAACTACTGATGCCCACATTATATCTATAATAGAACAAAAAGTGATAAAATATTGATATGTGCATTATATCGATATTCAAATAAGATAAATATAAGATGCTAATGTCCACATTGTATTTATATCCGAAAAAAAAAGGATAAAAACTACTGGCGCCCGCATTATGTCTGTTTTCAATCAAAGAAGCATAAAATATTGATATTAGCACTATATCTATATTTTTATTAAAAATTTCTTAATACTGATGCCAACGTGGTATCTATATTTGAATAAAATAATTATCAAATATTTATACTTCATATTATATCTATATTAAAATAAAAACTACTGGCGCCCGCATTATGTCTGTATTCAATCAAAGAAGCATAAAATATTGATATTAGCACTATATCTATATTTTTATTAAAAATTTCTTAATACTGATGCCAACGTGGTATCTATATTTGAATAAAATAATTATCAAATATTTATACTTCATATTATATCTATATTAAAATAAAAACTACTGGTGCCCGCATTATGTCTGTATTCAATCAAAGAAGCATAAAATATTGATATTAGCACTATATCTATATTTTTATTAAAAATTTCTTAATACTGATGCCAACGTGGTATCTATATTTGAATAAAATAATTATCAAATATTTATACTTCATATTATATCTATATTAAAATAAAAATTACTGGTGCCCGCATTATGTCTGTATTCAATCAAAGAAGCATAAAATATTGATATTAGCACTATATCTATATTTTTAATAAAAATTTCTTAATACTGATGCCACCGTGGTATCTATATTTGAATAAAATAATTATCAAATATTTATACTTCATATTATATCTATATTAAAATAAAAACTACTGGTGCCCGCATTATGTCTGTATTCAATCAAAGAAGCATAAAATATTGATATTAGCACTATATCTATATTTTTAATAAAAATTTCTTAATACTGATGCCAACGTGGTATCTATATTTGAATAAAATAATTATCAAATATTTATACTTCATATTATATCTATATTAAAATAAAATAAATATAAAATGTTGATGCCTAGATTGTATCTATATTCGAACAAAAATGCATAGAATACTGGGGGCTACATTATATCAATGTTTGAACAAAAGAATCATAAAATATTGATACACACATTATATTTATATTCAATCCAACAAGCATAAAATATTGATAACAACATTATATTTATATTCGTATTAAAGAAATATATAATACTGATGCCCATGTTATATCTGTATTCGAACAAAAAAAGCACAAAATACTGATACCCATATTTATTTTTATTCGAAGAAAAGAACCACAAAAATTTTGATACTCGCCTTGAACTCAATTATAAACGATATATAAACTATAAAGGAACAATACGTTTTGGTTTGTTTGTTAAAGCAATCGAGCAAAGTTGATTCTTTTTATGAAGCGGAGGTTACCATATTTAGAGTGATCTTTGAAATATTAAATAATTTATATCAACATTTTATTGAAATTGATCAATGTCTTCTGTTTTTTGATAATAACGATGAATATTTTGTGCACTCTATTTCAGCAATGGTGTTGCCAGATACAATTTTCATTGTCATTTGCTTGGCACATTTATTATTATTTATTTCGTTAATACTTTCTGTCTGTCTCTTGAAAGTTAATCCGACGTCTGCTTCCATTTCTACATTAACACATTCTGTTTGCATAAGAGGCCAGAATGACAAATAATACAAATGTTTCCGTTTTGGTGGATTGAAAGCTTCTCGTGTTTCTATATTTTGTTTTGTTTTTGACATAAATTGCATTGTTATTTCTGGACTGCTTCTTGTTTGTGTTTTGCCTTTCACCATTTGTCAGTTTATGACGTATATATATATATATATATATATATATGAATGAAAATCGCTGAAAAGTTGTGAAAAAAATTTCGTCTAGCGTGTTTCGTCCTTGAGCACTTCATCAGAATTATAGTGATGTTTATTTTTATGTGATTATACATGCAAATTAAATTTTTAATTTAAAAAAAGTTTTTTATGTATTTTAATATATAGCCTAATCCATTTCACTTAGCTTATTTTTGTTCATATTTTTATCACTTAATGAAATATACTACATTGTGCCAGTAGAATATATGTAAGTTTATACATCGTTTCATCTTATATATATATATATATATATATATATACGCCGATGCGTGTGTATATGTGTGCGTGTGTGTAAATTATTTTCAAATAGAGTGTTATTGTAAAGGAACAAAATAAATAAGAGACAAGAAGAGAAACTATTCTTAGCCAATGCGTTTCGTCCTTTGACAGAATTCATCATGGCATTGTACGAATTATTTTATCGCATTTGTTGATATGCAAAAGTGAGTACACCAGCAAATGACACCTAATATAGAAAACCGACTATACCTATCATGACACCTAGTCTGATAAGGGTATGCGAGACCCATGCATCACAGTCGAATATGTGCGAAATGTTGACAGATTTTAATATAAGCAACACATAACCTTGCCTTCAAGTCGAGTAACCTGATCTGCCAAAACGGTCACCGATTTAGTTATTCAAAGGTACAGAGATTATTATTTTTATTATTGTCATTATTTAAGAAAGCAGAACGTCAACAAAATGACGCCGAGTTAAAAATTTGGAAACCCACTATACCCATCATGACACCCAGTCTGATATGTGTATACCAGTCACATGCATCACAGTCAAATATGTGCAAAATATTGATAAATTTTAATAAAAGCAGTGTCTAACTTAGCAGGTAGAGCACAGCTAAAAATACCTTCCGGCTGGGTAACCCGATTTGCTTAGACAGTAACCATTTTAGGGCGTTTCCAAATATTTAGGTGTAACTCACAGATCGCCTCCGCTGTCTTATCTTTCGAACTTGGATACAACACTCTCGAGCTTTAGCCATGATGTCCTCCAACAACTCCCCTCATGAAGAGAGATGCACAGTTCGTCAGGCACTTGGTTCCATGTCTAACTGGCTATGTTCAGTTAACTGACGAGCAAATATGCGGTATAGCATTTTTCAGTTGAAACTTGTACATGTTAACACTTCGAATAAATTAAGCTCAGAGGGCATGAGAAAAATAACTTGTCTATCCTCATTTCATTGTTATTATTATTATTGTTGATGTTGTTGTTGTCTTTGATGATGATGTTTTCACTGTAAAAGAAATGAGCAATCGACAGAAAGAACAAGCCTAACATGTCAACAAAAGAATAAGCCTAACATGCGAATTAAAAATTGTAACACCTAAGTCAGTTACAAAAATTTAAAATATACTGCTAGAAAGGTGAATCACTGTTTCGTGACAGGAAGTTTATCTCGTTATTTTCTAAATCCATAAGAAAGATCTGCAATATAATCGATCTTGACTTAGCAGCTCAACTTCACTCACTTTCTCACCGATGTGATGTGGCTTCGCTCTGTCTTTCTTAAAAGTATTTTCATGGAAAATGTTCTGACGAACTTTTTCCCGTTTCCCCGATCATGCGTACTACTAGATTGACATCAAGAACCCACCTCTTTACAATTGAAATAGTTAAATGTAATCTCTTCTAATAGTGTCTTTTCTCGCACTTTAACGCCAATTGCCATCTTTTAGCTTTTTGATTCCCATTCATCTTTTATCCTTTACTCGACATCACCTGTAGCTTGTTTTCCCTCACACTATAAACCCCTGCGCACCAGTGGCAATCCTGCCTTGCTTGGGGTGAAATGATAAATGAAAATTATATATAGGAAGACTTTTAACAAAGGATAGAATATGTGACACCGAAACCTGAAGAATAGGGAAAGATGCGTTCCAAAGTTAAGCAAAATATTATGAAACAGAAAAATAGAAACAAAATAACAGTCGAACGAACTGATACGTAATATTGGTCCTCTTATATGGCAGTTCATGCTCGACAATTACTTTACAGATGAAGAATAGACTGGAAAGATAACTGTGGTTCACCTAACACCTTGCTGAGGTGCTGAGAAATCCATGAACTGAACATTTGAATAAACGTGAAAGTTTTGAGGGAAATAGAAACAAAAAGTCAGGAAGAAGGATTGAAATTTCTGTTGTACATTATAAGGAAAGTGATTTTGAAGAATTTGATATGGACAGAACATACCGAATGCAAGAGCGACCAAAAAACAAACTGCGAATAACATTCAAGATTATTTAAATGTTTGACAGAGAAGAGATGAGGCGAGATAACAAAAAGACAAAACTTACTAAGGGCTAAAAAGGATATGAAGTTGTGGAAATCTATGACTGTCCACGTCCTGAAGGGAGACGGGCATAGAAAAAGATAGCAGTTGTGATAGAAGTTTTAATGATGACGAGTTTTAAGATTTAACGAGAAAAATTTTATGGCTTTAAATTTGAAGAATTCTTTGTTATAAATATGTTTTTTCCCTTAATCTATTTTGATTTATATCCAACTTAATGAAATATTTCCTGGTTTGTTTTATCTTTCTTTTCTTGCTTTTTGTTTAATAATCTCGTTATAAGTGCCTAAGGACCACTCCTGTTAGAGGGCTACTGAAGGCGGTTCGTATATGAGCGGTAAAAATGAGGGGTGCGGTTTATGCAAATACGTGTGTGAGGTAATGTTTAACGCTAGATCTGAGCAGGTTAAGATTGTGGTGGTCGGAAAAGGGTTCTTCTGGGATTCTATTCCACAAAGCAAAAACTCTTGAGAAGAAGCTATCCGAACAGAACTTTCTCTTTACTAAAGAAACGCAAAAGGAATGAAGGTGGTTAGCAATGTTTTATTACTGTAGCTATTTGTTCACTATTACGATTACTTACATTATTTCCAGTTAAACTATTTGCTTGCTTTTTATATGCAATAATGGATGTGCGTTGTGTCACAGTGAATATCAGCTTGGAACGAGACATCTAAGAGCCGATTTATATTGCAATTGAATTTGTTGCATTCACTTATGCGCAAATAACCTTGGGATAGATATTAATCCGTCTCTTCCTTCCAGCTATGGGTTAAATAATAGGAGAAATTGAGTTCTATGGCTTTGGTTAGCAACCAGTGTACCACTGAAAGTTATTGTAACTTACTACGAGAAAACTTTCTGCCCAGTCTGTCATGTCTCTTTCGAAACATGATCACCTAAGCATGTATCAGTATGACTGAGTGTTTTCTAATCTCATCAGAAAAATAATGGAATAGTACTGCAATATCGGGATCTGTGCCACCCAATCCTTACTGCCCACCCTTGACAGTGCTCCAAAGCGATTACGTAGCCTTGCGGCTGAAAAATTATTACCCCTGCACCTTTTACACAGATGAAACTCTACTAGCCTTTTGTTATTCTATCGCTCTTTTCATGGCAAATGTTAAAACGAGCCACATTTTTTAGTTCTACTAGTTCACGTAGGTTTCGCTATTCCACCTACTTTTTAGCTAAATTCCTTGCTTTAAATATTACATCGTCAAATACACGAGTAAATGTTTTAATTGAATATGCTCACCTGTTTTTTGTTTTGTTTTGTTTGTTAACCTCCTTTAGAGTCTACTATGGATAATAGCGCCAGGATCGCACTATGCTAGATGCTGCTGCTACGGTTTCTATACCAAGTTACCTATTTACGGAGTTGGGTTGTGCACGCAACCCTTTCAAATTCACAGTTGTTCTTCTCTTATACTGATTACTAATTAAGGTTAGAAAGTCCAGTGTGAGTTGTAATTAATCACAAAGAAAAAGAAATAGATTCAAAACCTTCCGCAAATATATTAGTGCGAAAGCGAATGCAGCGGCCTCGGTTGGCATTTGAACTTGATACGTCAACCCAACTTTGCGCGCTGATAAAGGTTACGTTGGTAAATTATCCTGTCTAACAGAGATTTTCTAAGCGTAGCTTAAATGTAGTACAAGGCCGAAAATATGGAACACCCAGTGAGAATCGAACTCACTACTCAGTTGTAACGATTCTCGCAAGACAAGCTTGCTAACCAACTTGAGGGGTCTAATATATCTGTATGTCTTTTAACTCATCGAATACTGTCGAGGTTTTCTTTCTGTTCTCATTGTTCATAAAACGGATTCTTATCAAGCTACTAATTGATAAATTATTGATTATTACATTTATCGTGAACTTACTTATTGTTCACCCATGGAATTGGAATGACAGTAGTCATGACAGGTAGCCTGAATCAATTATAAAAATTCAGGATGTGGAATTAGTACATAGTAATAGTTCAAATACTTTGGGTATGGATAAGTTATAACAAATTTAGTCTGGGGATAAGGAAAGTGAACATAAAATAATATGGACTCGGTGTAATTTTGTCTAAAAAATTGATACAAAACCAAAAATTAATATAAAACATTGAGTTATAAACAGGATCTTCATAAAGGATGCCATGGAACCAAACTCGTTCAGAAATATGTAAATTGTCAGCCGTATACAACTGCTTTTTCAGATTAATGGTTAAAAATGCTTTCGAACAGTTAAAGTATGTAGGTCTTAGGGAGAATCATCCATCTTTGAACCTCGTGGACTGGCGCTACATAATCATAACAAATAATCACATCACCCGAGGACTTACAATATCATTAAAAGCAAAAAAAAATCATATCATATGTTAGTGGAAGAGAGAATAAAAATATAATCAAGATGTTGATATTCCATACAACTTAAAAGAAAGGCTTAGAAATTAAACTACTATCAGTACTGAAAAGAGAAGGAAGACCCAATCAGTTCTGGAAAGAGAAGAAAAATGCCATCAATATTAGAATGAGAAAGAAGGCTTCCATAGTATTAAAAAGAGAAGGTAGGCCTCCATAAGTAGTGGAAATAGAAAGAAACCTCCATCAGTATTTGAACGAGAAAGAAGGCCTCCTCAGTATTGAAAAGAGAAGGAAGGCCTCCATCAGTATTCGAATGTGAAGGAAATCTTCATCAGTATTGAAATGAAAAGGAAGTGCCCATCAGTATTCGGATGAGGAGGAAGGCCCCATCAGTATTGAAAAGAGAAAGAAGGCCCCATCAATACTGGAAAGAGAAGGTAAACGCTATCAGTACTGGAAAAAGAAGAACGCATTCAGTATTGAAAAGATCGATAACAGAACTGACTGAGATAACTATTTTACTTAAAAATTGTTTTAAGAGAAATATTTTATGAATTTCAACCGAAAGTACTATTGATTTCTCAGTCAATGAATGCTGAATTTTTCCTGTTAAGGAAACGAATAATATTACCATTTAAGAACCGTAATTTAGCTGATGGATCTTCACGTACTGGTCATAGTTTCTATTACAAAATGTGTACGTGTCCCAGAATACACTTCTTTCTGTCTTAGTCAATGATTAGTCTTAATTCTTTTTAATTTTTATCACCGCCTGTAGACATATAACATTATGTTGGTCGCTGACGAAATTTACATCATTGCCCATTTAGTTTCCCATACTCTTAGTAAGTTAATATTTAACGTATTTATTTCCTACTTGATATTTTAAAGAAACTAGTAACGAAATGCTACGTAGTATCTGTTTTCTTATATGCCAATGACTGCTGAACCAATTTCCACAGAGATGAAAAAGAATATTTCAAGGAAGTATGAGGTTATATGTAAGTAAGATTCAATGAAAATGAAAATTAAAAGGACACTTATAATCAGAAAGAGATTGCTGTAATTTGGGATACGTATGACAAGTAAGAAGAGCTTGGAAAGGTTGAATTTACAGAACACATTGAATGCAATAGGGACAAAAGCATTACACCAATAAACCTCCTAACAAGCTTTCATAAACTGATGCCTTAACATGAATTGATAGAGATAGTAAAAGGTATGCAATGTCAAGAGCTACATAGATAGGAAAATGTAGAATTCCATGATCATCGCCGTTCTGAAGAAACACGGCATAAGAAAAAGTGTGTGTTTTGGCAAGAGACATTTTAGATTTTCCTTCTCTTCTATTTTCTTCCCGTCAACTTTTATCAACTATTGACTTTGTTTTTGGTCCATAAAATTATCATCTCCCTCATGGATTTTGTTTTCCGCTTTCTCTGCTCTGGGTTCTTCCGCTTGGTATCATTCTTTCTTTTGCGTATTTGCGTCAGTTTTTATTTCCTCCAAGCTTTTTTCGTCACTAAATTTTATGTTTTTTAAATCCCGTTTTGTTTAGATCTTTTTATATTTCCTTGATGATCATTCTTTTGATTCATCGTGTTGTTCTTTCTTACCTATTCTTTTTAGTTTTCTTCTGTATTTCTTCGTTTTCATTCATTATGATTTTTACATTGTTAACCTCTTGTTTTGATATGTTTCTGTGTCGCTTTCTTTTTATTTATTTCGTTTTTAAATTGTCACCTGTCTTATATAAACTATAATTGTGTATTTACTTATTTTCATTCATTTGGTTATTTCTTTCTCTTAAGTATTTATAATTTTTCGGTATTTCTTTTTTTCATTCATTTTTCTTTCCCCTCTTGTTTTTATATTTATTTTGTATTTCTCTCTTTTCATTAATTTTTATTTTTTTCATTGATTTTTGTTTTGATACAACTTCAGTATTTATATATTTTCATTCATTTTGTTTTTTCTTTTATTTCCCTTTGTTTTTGATCTGCTTCTTTCTTTTTTTCATTCAGGCTGGGTTTCTTTCCTTCCTGCATGTTTTTATAATCCTGTGTTTATTCTTTCCATGCATAGTTTTTTTTTTTGTTTTTTACATGATGTTTTTATAGTTTTTTTGTATTTCTTTCTTTTAAATATTTTGTTTTTATTTCTTTGTGTTATGTTTTTATACATTTCTGTATTTTATTCATTTTGTTTTTCCTTTCTCTCTCTTATGTTTTTATATTGCATCTATATTTCATTCTTTCATTCATGTTTTTTCTTTCTTTCTCTCATTTTTTATATTTTTCTACATTTTTCCTTGCATTCATTGTTTTTGTCTCTTTCTCCTTCTTCCTTGAACATTTCTTCTATATTTCTTTCTTTCAATTCATTTTGTTGTTTCCACTTTTTTATTCATTTTGTCCTTTTTTTCTTTCTCTCTTGATTTTGTATCTTTTCTGTATTTCATTATTTCATTTATTCTGTTTATTCTTTTCGCACCGTTGTTTTTACACTTCTTTTTTATTATTTGCATTAGATTCATTTTAATATTTCTTCTTTCTCTCTTTTTCTTTTTTTTACTGTATTTCTTTCCTTTCATTTAATTTCTTTTTTCCTTTCTTTTTTCTTGTTTCATATTTTCTTTCTTAATGCACATTTTGATTTTTCTTTATTGCCTTTTTGTCTTTTATTGCCACTTCTTTCTAATTCTTTCAGTTCATTCATTTTCATATTTATCCACTCATTTTTATTGTTTCTCTATTTCTCTGTTTTCATTCATTTTTTCTTTCTTTTCTTCTTGTTTCTAAAGCTTTCTCTTTTCCTTTATTTTTATCCATTTTCTTTTTCTGTGTTCATTCTTGCTTTTTATACTTTAGTATCACTATCTTTTCAGTCATTTGGTTATTTCTTATTTCTAATTTGTATTTATACATCATTTGTATTTCTTTCTTTTCCTTCATAAATGTTTTGGTCCTTTCCTTGTTTTTACATTCCTTTGTATTTCTTTCCTTTTATTCATTTTGTTTTCCTTCCTTTATCTCTTGTTTTCATATTTCATATTTCTTATGTATTTCTGTTTTTATTCATTTTTTCTTTTATATTTCCCTATTTCCTATTTTTCTTCTATATTTCTACCCTATTACTTTCTTTTCATTCATTTTGTTTTTACATTCTTCCTCTGTTGTTTTTATAATTATTCTGTATTACATTCCTTTAATTCATTTTCTTTTTCCTTCTTTCCTTCTTGTTCTGATACTAATTTAGTCTTTAGTATTTTATTGTTTCATTCATTTTATCGTTTCTTTCTATCTCCCCTGTTTTTCTACTACTTCTGTATTTTTTTGTTTACATTCATTTTGTTTTATCTTTCCCATACTTTTTGCATTTTTGTATTTCTTTTTATTCAAGTTCTTTTTTCATTTCCTTTAGACTGCTTCAGTAATTATTTCTCTTTATTTATTTTCTGTTTTTCCATTTTGTTTTATATTTTTCTTATTTCTTTCTTTTTATTCATTTACGTTTTTCTTTCTTTTCTGTCTTGTTTTCATACTTCTGAATATCTTTAATTTCCTTCATTAGCTCTTTCGTTGTTTCCCTCATGTGTTTATATTTCTTAATTTATTTTCTCTCTTATTTTAATATTTCTTTAATATTTATTTCTTTTATTTCATTTAGTTTTGTCCTTGTTTGTTGTATCGTGTTTTTCATACATTTTATATTTCTTTCTTTCTATTAATTTTTCTTTTTTCTTTCTTGCACTCTTGTTTTATATTTCCTTTCGTATTTATTTCTTTTTTGTTTCAGTTTAAATTTTCTTTCTTTCAATTCTGGTTTAATATTTCTTCTGTATTAACTTCTTCTTATTCATTTTGTTTTACTTTCTTTCACTCTTGTTTTAATATTTTTACTATACTTTTTACTTTTCATTGATTTTTTTTCTGGTTTCTATATATTTTTTACACCCCTTGAGTATTTTTTCTTTTCATTAATTTAGTTTTTAACTTCTTTCCCTCTTGTTTTGCATATTTCCTGTATTACTTTCATTCCATTCTATTTGTTTTTCTTTCATTCTTGTTTTTATATTTCATCTGTTTTTCTTTCTTTTCAGTCCTCTTATTTTTTTCAATTTCCTGCTTGTTTGCAATTCTTTTGTATTTCTTTTCATTCGTTTTGTTCTTTCTTTAGTCTCTTGTTTTAGGTTTTATAATTTATTTATTTCCATTGAATATGTTTTATATTTCTTTGACACTTGTTTTATATTTTTTCTGCATTTCATAGTTTTCATTCCTTTCTGTTATATTTTTTTCTTTTCAAACATTTTCTTTTATCTTTATTTCCTAGATTTTTTTTATAACTCTGTGTTTCTTTGCTTTCATTCAGTATGTATTTTCTCACTTTCATTCTTTTTTGTATATTTCTTCTTTATTTCTTTTTTCATTCATTTTGTTTTTCCTTGTTTTTATTTTTCAAAACATCTTTTGCATTCTATTTATTTTGTTTTTATTTCTTTCTCTCTTGTGAATTAATAATGTTTGTATTACTTCATTAATATTTGTTTTGTTTCTCTTTCCATCTTGCATTGATATTTCTTCTGTAATACTTTCGTTTCATTCATTTAGTTTTTTCTTTTCCTCCTGTTTTAATATTTATTCTGTATTTCTTTATTTTCATTCATGTTATTTTCTTTAATGCCCTCTTGTTTTTATACTTTTGTATTTCATTCTTTTCTTTTATACTGTTTTTTCATTCTTCCCACATTGTTTTTACACTTCTTTTGTATTTCTACCTTTTCATTCATTTTGTCTTTTTTATTTTACTGTCTTGATTGATATATTTTCGTTTTTTCTTTTCATTTTTTCTTTCTTCCCTCTTACTTTATTATTTCTTCTGTATTTCTATCTTTCCATTTATTTTTTTCTTTCACACTTGTTTTTATATTTTTTCAGTTTTTCTAATTTTTATTCATTTTGCTAATTTTTAATCTTTTTTTACACTGGTAGGGTATTTCATTCTTTTCATTAATTTTCTTTTTCTTAGTTTTAATCCCGTTTTACACTTTTCTGTATTTCTTTCATTTTATTCATTTGTTTCTTTTTTTCGTCTTGTTTCATATTTGTTCTCTATGTTCTTTTTTCGTTCATTTTGTTTTTTCTTTCTTTCATTCTTATTTTCATACTTTTTTCTGTATTTGTTAATTTCAATGATTTGGTTTATATTTCTTTCGTTCTTGCTTTTCTACTTTTCCATATTTCTTTCTTTTCATTCATTTCATGTTTTCTAAATTTCCTAAATTTTATTCATTTTGGATTTTCTTAATTTCATTCATTTTGGATATTCTTAATTTCATTCATTTTGCATTTCCTCAATATCATTAATTTTGCGTTTCCTTAATTTCATTCATTTTTGGGTTTCCTTAATTTCATATCTTTATGTACTTCATTTCATGCATTTTTTTCTTTCTTATTCTTTTACTTTTTTCTGTATTTCTTTCGTTTCTTTGTGTTTTTCCTTTCATTCCCTCATGTTTTTATATTTTTACATCCGCCTTAATGCGTAGTTAATCTTTTCCACGACAAGAGAGAGCAACCAACGATAATACGCAAAGATGGGGACGGACCGGAAATATTAAAGTCCGAAGTGGAAGCTGCAATGGCCAAACTGAATAGAAACAAAGCAGATGGTCTAGACGGCATTGTAATAGAGCTGCTGTTAGCCCTGGAATAATTCGGCATAGAAAAGATTCCGGAAATAATAAATGAAATTTATAATAGTGGTATAATACCAGACGACCTATGCAAATCCATTTTCATAGCATTGCCTAAGAAGCCAGGTGCAAACGAGTGTGAACTACACCGAAATATCAGCTTAATGAGTCACATTACAAATATGATCGTTCGAATACTGATGAATAGAGCAAGAGGTAGAATCAGGCCAGAGATAGGACAAGAACAGTGCGGGTTCGTCAAAGACACTGGGACAAGTAATGCCATATTTATGATTAGGATTCTCTCTGAAAGAGCAATACAAACAAAGAAGGACTTATACCTGTGTTTTATTGACTATTAAAAGCGTTCGACAAAATACACCACAAAGAATTGATGGAGATGCTCAGCAGGCTCGACATATTTGGGAAAGACATTAGGGTAATTAAAACCACTACTAGCAGCAAACTGCCTGCATACGGACAGGTAACGAATTCAGCAGTTATACAAAGATAGAAAGAGGCGTAATACATGGATGTGTATTTTAACCGGATTTATTTAACTTGTACAGTGAGAATATTTTGAGGACACTAGATGTTAAGCCAAGATTTGTCATCGGAGATCACAATCTCAACAACATAAGATACGCAGATTACACAGTATTGATTGCAGACACGGAAAAAACTGCAGGACCTCCTACAGAAGATAGCTGAAGAGAGTGACATGAAATACACTGCAAGAAAACCGAATGCATGGTCATCAACAAAAAGAGCAGCCTAAAATGCTAAATACAGGTGGTGGGTGTTAAAATCAAGCAGGTACAAAAATTCAAATATCTGGGAAGTGTTCTATCTGAAGACGGAAAGTGCGACACTGAGATCGAATTGGCATGGCGAAAGACGCGTTACAGAAGCTGAGTAATATATTAAGATAGGAAACTTTCACTAGAAACAAAAAAGAGAGTACTGGATTGCTATGTGATGTCAGTTAATCTTTGTTGATATTGTTGGACAATATCAACAAAAATGAAAGGAAAACTTGAAGCAGCTGAAATGTGGTTCTACAGAAGGATGCTGAGGATATCATCGACCGAGCATGTGAGCAATGACGAGGTTTGGGAAATGATGGAAACGAAAAGGAAATTAATATTGAACATCAGGAAGAGACAAATGAAGTTCCTGGGACAAGCAATGAGGAAGGAGGGCTTGAAGAACCTGATACTAACAGGCCTGATAGAGGGAAAATGTGCCAGAGGAAAGCAGCGGATAACATATTTAAAAGGCCTGAGCAGGGGGATGACAGAACGGGGGCTGTGAGACGTTAAAGGAGAAAGCGTACTAAGAGCCACCAGGGATAGGGAGACGTGGAAGGCCATGATCGCCTATGTCCTGATGAGACAAGGTACATAAAAAAGAAGAATGATTTATTTGCGCTTGTCTGTTTCTTCGTTTGTCTATCTGTCAGTGGTCTGGATATCCCAAGACCCGCTGGATAAATTCGGATGAAACTCTCAGGAATGATTACCTCATGACTGGCACAAACAGAATAAATTTTGGGTTATTCTTTACATTTTTAGTAATATTTTTCATAAGGTTGACATGCCAAATACTGAATTACCTCCTCTGAATTGTTTTTTGGAACGCACTATTTTTTCAATGAAAATATTATTAAATATAATATAAATTTTATATTCATTATACAAAAATAAAAACAGCAGATAAATTACACAAAACAATGAGTCAAAATACAAATTTGTGATATTAAAAGTAATAACGAACGCTTCCACGAATATATATTAGTCATCCACATACAAGCCTGTTCAGCTGTATCACAGCTCATCAGCGAGGCTAGATATTCACTTACTTCAGGCCGGAATCGAAAATTGATTAATATGGTACCAGTCGGAGTCGCTAACCCCTAAGCCATAGTCGCATGGAATGAGAGGAGGAAATTTTAGTGTCGCTAAATTTTAGTGTCGTTAAATTTTAGTGTCGCTTCTTCTGGCTGGGATCAAAACTTCACCGTTTTATGTGTTATATATATATATATATATAGATAGATATATATATATATAGCATCATACGCTAAAAAGTCTGCCTCCTTCTGACGCCAATTCGGTCGGGTTTTAATTCTGGGTAAAAGTAATCGGGTGTTTAACCGTACTAATAAGCTGTGATACAGAGAAACAGATCTGTCAGATGATGACTATATATATATATATATATATATATATATATATATATATATATATATCCAGGCAAATAAATGCGAAAAATGCTTGTCAGACATGACGTAGAAATTCAAATAAATTAGCAAAAAAAAAAGTCTTTATTATTTCGGGTTACAAAAAGTCATAAAAATGATACTAAATAAATTAATTATTAGTTTTAATGCAAGATCTGCTGGGTGAATTCTCGTGAAATTTTAGGGATTATTGGTTTCATGAGTGACGCGAAGTGATAAGAATTTGGGTTCGATCTGGTACAGATAAAGTTGTTGTGTTATTTTTTTCGTTCTTTATTTTCTTTGTACTTTTCATAGTTTATTTTAAGTGTGCATCTAATTTTGAGAGCGGTCAAGTTCATCTTTTGTATTTTTACTTCTGCTAGCATTTAAGTATATTGCAGTTATTCTTATGTTAATAATCATTTCTTGCTAATCGCTGTCGGTATTGCCTTGGCAGAGGTTTGCGATTTTTGACTGCTCTTGTTTTTGCTGTTCTTTTTTTATTCATTTTGATTTTTCTTTTTTATATTTCTTATCTATTTCTTATCTAGAATTCATTTTACTTTGACTTTCTTTCCGCTTGTTTTATATTTTTCTCGTAATTTTTCATTTAATTCTTTTCTTTAAATTCATTTTGTTATTTCATTTTTTTTTCCTTTTTGTTATTGTGCTTTTCTGTATTTCTTTCTTTTCATTCATTTTGTTTTATCTTTATTTCCATTTTGTTTTTACACTTTCGTATTTCCTTCTTTTCATTTATTTTTCTGCTTTTTCGTCTCGTTTCATATTTTTTTCTCCATTTTTTTCTTTTCATTCCTTTGTTTTACATTTCTTTCGGTTTTTTAAATATTTTTCTGCATTTCTTTTTTTTTTTGTTTTTTTCTTTCCATCTTGTTTATAATACGTCTGTATTTTTCGTTTCGTTCATTTTGATTTTTCAGTCTTTTTTCGTTGTAATATTTTTATTTTTACGATTTTTTGTATTTCTTTAGTTTTATTGAGCTTGTTTGCTGTTTCATTCTCTCTTGTTTTTACACATCTTTTGTATTTTTATCTCGTCATTCATTTTGTCTCTCTCTCTCTCTCTCTCTCTCTCTCTCTCTGCCTCTTATATTTTTCTGTATATCTTATTTTCATTCATTTTCTGTTTTCATTCTTTCCCTCTTGTTTTTATACTTCTTCTATATTTCTTTCTTTTCTTTCATTCTGTTTTTTCTTCTTTTACTTTTTGTTTTTACACTTCTTTTTCTTTCTTTCTTTTCTTTTCTTGCTTCTTTCTTTCATTCTTGTTTCATCGTTAGATCTTTCTTTTCAATCATTTAAATTTTTTTCATCGTGTTTTATACGTCTTCCGTATTTATTTTTTTTCTTTCATTTTGTCGTTTCTATCTTAACATCTTGTTTTATATGATTTTTGTATTTCTTTCTTTTTATTCATTTCTTTCTTTCTGTCTATTTTCTTTCTTTCTTCGTTTACTATTTCGTCCATAGTTCTTTATTTTCATTCATTTTATTTTTTCGACTTTCTCCGTTGTTTTTGTAATTCTTCTTAATTTCTTCTTTTCATTCATTTTGTTTCTTTCTTTCTTTATTCTTTGTTTATAAATTTTCTGTATTTCTTTTTTTCATTCATTTTGGGGTTTTTTTGTCATTCCTTCATGGTTTTCTAATTTTTTTATTTCTTTCGTTTCCTTCTTTCTTATTTTTCTTTTTCATCTTTTTATACATATGTGTTTGTTGTTTGTTCTTTTCTTTCTTGTTATTCATTTTTTATTGTGCTTTTATACTTCCTCCGTATTTCTTTCTTTTCATTTATTTTTTTCTTTCTTTTCATTTTAGTTTTATACTACTTCTAAATTTCTATCTTTCCTTCATTTTGTTTATGATTTATTTCTCTCGATTCAATAATTATTCTGTATTTATTTATATATTTCTTACGTAATTATTTCTTTTTATTTCTTTTCTCTTTTCTCTCCAATTTTTATATTTTTTATGTATATCTTTTTTCATTAATTTTGTTTTTTGTTTTTTGTTTTTTCCTTTTGTTTTTATATTTCTTCTTTTTTCTGTTTTTCATTCATTTTTTCTTTCGTTTATCTTGTTTTGATATTCTCCTGTATTTATTTCTTTTCATTCATTTATTCATCTAAATTTATTTTTCTTTCCTCTCTTTTTTGTAGTTTTTTTTATGTTCTTTCTTTCGATTCTTTTTGTTAATATTTTTTCATATTTCATCTGTTTTTCTTTTTCATCATTCGTTTTATTGATTTTCTTTATCTCTTTTTTTGTATCAGATCTCTCTTGCTTTCCAGGTTTTAAAACATCTACTCTTGTCCTTCTTTTTGTCTTTTTGTCATTCGTTTGTCTTCTTCATTATTCTCTTTTTCATTCCTATGTTTCTTTCATTGTAGTCTTCGGTTCATATTCTTCACGCAGTCGGTCATGCGCATCAAGACTTTTTCCGCATTTATCGCCAGATCGAGGCTCACCGTCAGGGTCTTAAGCTGTTGTCGAATAAAAATCTGGAAAGAAAAACTTTGACTCTAAGTCGTCCAGTGACAGCCACGATCTAGAGCTGCCCGTTCGGCGGCCGCGCGGAAACAATCTGGATGATGATAACAAAAAACAAATCCTCCTCTTTAATGGTCTTGTGATCTATTAAGCTACTTTTCGATCCGTCTGCTACGGGCTTATGATTTCCCAAACGTTTTGCATTAAACGGTTTGAGTAAAAAGTCTTCGTCTTTTTGCCAAGTGCTCTAACTGGGCTACAGCTGATTGATAGGGAGTGACATCAAAAAGATGAAACAGAAATAAGACAGCTAAAGAAAAGAAAATCAGAATTGATTGTGAAAAATACAATACACGTGAAAAGGAAAGGGTTTTTGTTGTTTGAAGAAAATTCGTAAAGTAGTATCAAGAAAAGTAAATTGAAATAAGAAACCAAAGAGATATGGGAAAAGCAATGAAATTATCAGAAAAAAGGATATAAGTGTAAAATAAACAGAAGAAATAAACGCATATGATTTAGAATGAAAGATAAATTGAGACAAATTATAGGGGAAAACAAAATAAGGAAAAGAGAATTGCATGGATGACCCACAAAAGATTAAAATACACTACAAAGATAGAAAAAAAATCACAGAAAAGTGAAAATAGAAAAGTTTACCCAACGAATAAATAAGCAAATTTTAGTTTAAAAAGGAAATTGGTGGCTAGAGAGAAGGAATTGAAATGATTTGAAATAAAGGAATGAAGTTCAGAAATCGGGAACAAAAACTAAAAAGACAAAGACGAAGACGAAAAGAGCGTGAAGAAATAAAAGAAAAATTAAATACTTCAGAAATATTTGACAGAAGGGAGACATTGAATGTGGAGGAAAAGAAATATAGATATTAAAAGGGTAGAAGAAAAAAGAAACGAAGGAACATAAAATGGCGTGAATATAGGAATGACGCAGATATAGAAAGGATTGAGTGTTGTTTGAAGGACAGAGTGAAGTGGTTGCATGTGTGATGGAGTCTGCATGGACTACTCCATCTTCTCAACTTTTCAACTCGCTGCCCATTTTAGGCTACGGTTTAAACAGCAAAATGTTATTGCTACGATTGTCGAACATGACTTGATATGATATTTTGTGAAAGGACGAAGAATGGAGATGAATTCAACTCAACCAAAATGTTATTAATCTCATTGTGTGTCCCATTTTTGTCTTCTTTTCTTTTGTTTATTTGTTTTCTCTTTCGATTCCTGCCAAGTTACATTTAACTATTTCGTCTATCCTACATCACTACATCACTGCCGCCATCAAGTCCATTATTATTATCATTATTACTTCTTCTTCTTCTTCTTCTTCTTCTTCTTCTTCTTCTTCAAAAATTACGTCTTTTTTGTCTTTTTTGTTTCATTATTCTGTTATTCATTGGCAGCTTTCTTTCTCCGCTATTCAGTCAGTTAAGTACCATACGTGATACACGCTTGGGCGATCATGTCTCGAAAGAGACATGACTGACTGGGCAGAAGATTATCCCGCAGTAGGTTGCCATTGCTTTCTGCGGTAGACTGGTTGCCGACCAAGGCTATAGAACCCAATCTATCCTGCTATTTAACCCATAACTGGAAGGAAGAGACGGATTAATACCTTTCCCAAGGGTATTTGCGCGTAAGTGAATACAATGGATTCAACTGGAATTCGAACTCGGCTCCCCGGTTTCTCGTCGATATCCACTGTACCACATTGCACAACTCTGCTATTACGATGACAATTAACAACGACTACAACTAATGATTTTCTTGGTACTAGAATTTGTAAGTGTTATCACTATTTGTATGCTTGTACACATTAATATGTGTGTATGTGGGTAGGTATAGTATAATGAAAGAAATTCGAAAAGAGCTAATAATAACAATAATTATTATTATTATTATTATTATTTTGCTTTAACGTAGCTCATGTTTTTTTTTTATATGATTTTCCAATCCCTTCTTCACTCTGGGTGTGAGATTTTTGTATACATTCAATATTATATTATATTATATCTAAGACTGAAATAAATATTTAAAAAAATATGAAGATAGATGAACTGATTGCGGAGTCTGATGCATTGAAACGGCAGTAGTGTACACTGTCGCCAAAGACCCGTTTTCAAGCCTCAACAATAAAATCTAATGACTTTTAAATGCCAATTTTCCTGTAAATCTTCTCTTTTAAATAAGTGGTGAAAAACAGTCTTCACAAAGGTTGAATTTGAGCACACCTTGCCATGACTCACGTCACGTCGTTAGTCCAGCTCCTGCCAAAGTCGCTGTAGTATGTCTTGCGTAACATTCTCCAGCGCTTCATTGATTATATGCTTAAGTTTCCCTAAGCTTGTAGGAAAAGAAATGATATAGACCTGTTCTTTCACATAGTTTCATAGAAAAGAATTGCAAGGTGTCAAGTCAGGTGAACATGGTGGTCATTTAAACAGTATATTGTCGTTATCATTAGTACGCCCTATCCATTATCCTGGTAGATTCTCATTGGGATAGATTGACACAGTCAACTTAGTTTTTACATATTTTGATAAAATTTGATATCATTTGAGTGAAAATAGGTTATGTTATTAGACTATAAAATTATGTGAATTTGGGAGGATACCTTGTATATAGCTATTGTTCAATCAATTTAATTAGTTATCATTTTCCAAGAAGACTAAACTGAGTATAGAAAGCTGTCTTTCTTGCATTTTATCATTTTTTTAAAATTACAACCCCAGTAAACCTTAATTTTGATATTTCTTTATTTATAATTTTCTGTCAGTAATAACAGTTATTAATATTATAGAAAATTTATCTATGTTTTGTTTTCTACATATTTGCTGTCTTCTTTTTAGAACATATTTCAGTATTATTTCTTTCCGTCCTCAACTTTATTTTTCATCGTGACTTTATAAATAGCTCCTTTCTCTTTTCTTTAGTTCTTATTTAGTCTTCAGACTAACGTTTCTTTCTTTCTGTAATAAAAATATGCGTAAATTTAATTTGAATATTTTGACCGTTTTTAATGATTTATTTCAGTTGTGTTTTAGTTTAGAAATTTCTTCTTTTTTTTTTTGCAACACATTTTTTTCTTAAGTTTTTAATTTATTTTCTTTCAAATTCTACTCTTCCATGTTTATTTGATTTTTTAAAATCATTTCACCCCAAGCAAAGTGGAAGCAACACTAGTGCGGATGAGGTTACAGTGAGATAAAAGACCGAGTACAGGAGTTACTGAAGAAAAAGCAAAAGATGAATGGGATTCAAAGTATAGAAGATGGCAATTAACGTTGCATTTAAAATTTTGAAGGTTGTAGCTATCATGGAAACTAGTAAACAGAAGGAAAATCAACAGAAGGGATTTGCGAGAAAAGAAACTGATCTTGTAAAAGAGACAGTTTTATTTAACTGTTTCAAAGGTAATAAGGTACAACTTAGATACCAATCGAGTCAGTTAAGTGCCATACGTGATACACGCTGGGCGATCATGTCTCGAAAGAGACATGACTGACTGGGCAGAAAATTATCCCGCTGTAGGTTGCTATTACTTTCTGAAGTAAACCGGTTGTCAGCCAAGGCTATAGAACCCAATCTGTCCTGATATTTAACCCATAACTGGATGGAAGAGACTGATCAATACCATTCCCAAGGGTATTTGTGCGTATATGAATGCAAAGAATTCAACTTGAAATTCGAACTCGGCACTCCGATTTCTCGTTCCGAGTCGGTATCCACTGCTCCACATCAGACATCGAGTAGCACGATTAAATTCATTAAAGCGGGGCATCAGGAAAAAAAGCTCGTCAGATCAGTTGTCATGAAAATATTTGTAGGAAACTTTTTTATTTAAATCCTCTTTTATCTCCAATGTTATTACTTTTTATTTGTCTTTGCTTTTCATTTATTTTATCCTTTGCCCCCGTATTCTTTACCGGTATAGATTTCTATACATTTCCTTATATTATAAATTTATTTATGTTACAGATTTCTCTATAATATAGATTTCTTTACCAATCATATAATGATTCTTCCTCTATATTTTATTTTCGAATTCGGTTTGACTTACATCTTCGCCTTTCCATTTTCCACCCTTATCCATTCACATTCCGAAAATTCATATCACCCGCTAAACGGGACAATATTCTCTCTTCTTTCTTTATCTCTCGTCTCACTCTCCCGCTCTCTCTCTCCCTCTCTGTCTCTGTCTGTCTGTGTGTGTCTCTCTCTCTCTCTCTCTCTCTCTTTCTCTCTCTCTCTCTTTCTCTCTCTCTCTCTCTCTCTCTCTCTTTCTCACTCACTCTTTCAACGTCTAGAACTAATCTTCGGAGGCAGAAACCAAGGATGCACTTTCGTCCTCTGTCTCAACGATGCGCGACTGGGGTCTCGTTTGATCGTGGATGTCATGCTGAACTTCATCAGGAATATGTTCTGTTTCTATCTGTAGGGTGGGGTTGCAGACTCTTTGCTTCTGCTTTTAGTCTTCGGTTTGGTCTACCCTATCGAAAATGGAGAATACCTCCCAAACCCGAAATTCAAATCTCCTCACGACCACATCCACCACTGTTACCCTGACTCTTACTACCACCACCTCTCAGCATTCTTTAATAGAATCCATTAGAAGTGCATTTCCGGAGCCAGCCATAAAACCTGTCACGTTTATACAAACTAAGTAGTTTTTCACTACGATGGCAAAGGTCTAATCCGATGCCTACCGTTTCTGATTGGTCAATATTTGCTATCAGGTGCTCTGTCACTAACAGAGTTGATGCCCAGTAATGTTGACTCCTAACCAAGCGGCCAGTCGTTCGTCCAACCTAAATGGAGCCGAGTGTACGCTTGGTCAACCCTCCTCGACATTACCGCCTATTTCTTCTGTTTCTCTTCACTCGTGGAGCCTGTCTGTCTTTTTGTCTGTTCGATGCATATTGAACACCATGTTAGCGACCTGAAAGTGTGTAATCAGTCAGGAGGAAGAGATGAAAAGAAGAGGTAGGAGACAGTGATAACATCAATATTCTATCATAGTCAATCAAACATACACTTGAACATGTGCCTCAAGATATTTTTTTCTAGTATTCTGGCAAAATTCATTGACCAGGAGTCGTACAATTGAAAGAATAGGGGTCAGTGGACGGGTAAACTGACTGAGAAAATAAGGGAGTTGAACAACATAGAGAGAGGTTGGTAGAAGAGAGGAAGAGGGTTCACAGTCAGATGAGAAGAGAAAGGAATTGCAGGCGTTCAAGAAAAAAAAAGAAATGTGATAAGTGCTGAAATTGAGAATTGTTTAAACGAGAGATACACCGACTCTCATTAAGAGACCCAGTGAGGATCGATCTCACTTCATTAACAAAAGTTCTGTAATATCTCACGTTTTGTTCAAACATACATTTATGTGTGTGTGTACAAAAGCAAAAGTAAGTATATATATATATATATATATATAATGCATCTATGAATATGCATATGTCAACAACAACAAATCTCGACTGAAATACAAATTATTTCAATAGTATTTAAGAATTTAAATAACCCATATAGAACTATGCAATCAACAAATAAAATAATGAAGAGTTACGTCCTTACGTTTTGATAATGACAGCTGACCTTACATCTATCGTGTCATAGCTCTATAAGAACACATTTGAGTTTAAATGAAACTATAGGAACTTTGCTACGTAAAATACTTGTCAAAAACATAAGTATAATATTCTCCTCTAACTTAAGAGGTCTAAAATAATCGAAGAAAACAATACCCCTTAACATGAGCTATGAACTTTTAAGAAATAATAATACACACAGAGATAGATAGATAGATAGATAGATAGATAGATATACAGAGAGAGATGTTCGTTTACTATCATAATGTTTAAAGTAATGAAAATGTTAGACTAAAAATAAATTCATTATACATATATATAATGAATTTGTTTTTAATCCAACATTTTCATTACTTTAAACATTATATATACATACACATGCATATACATGCTGGACGCTCGTGCCCTAGGGGTAGAATCGCCGACTGACGCCTATTCAGTCGGGTTTCAATTCTGGGTGAGGAAGCGACCGCTCTCTATGCCATAATACAGCAAAACAGATCTGTCTGCAGATGACTATAGTATATATATATATATCAGGGGAGAGAGCTTGTGGCGTAATTCATTTTTAATGGGCTTGATCCTAGTCATTGTTAATTTGTTTTTATTTTCTCTTTAGTATGAAATTTTTATTTTCTCTTTAGTATGATTTTTTTGTGATGCCTGATTCGTTATCGCCTTTTATCTGAGTCCAGCAAAATGAGCGAGGCTTGAATTTGTGTTGGCATTTTTATATTTTTAAAACTTTCGACGCACCATTTCCGCTGCTGACTATAGAGTGTTGAGTTGTGATGATGCTTAATTGTTGATTTTTCAGTAGTTTAATGATAAAAAGATATTTTGGCAAGCAGTTATTTTGTCGGATAAAGTATTTTCTCTGGTTAAAAATGATAGATTCTACCGTAAATATATGCAAATAATAAAAAACACAACTATATTTCGCAGATGCATATCATTTTTCGATTGCAAGAAAAACATAAAATTTTTCTTTTATATAGAAAATTTAAAACATCTAAATTTATCATTCTAAATAATTTATGGCCTGAAAAATATCCTCTTTGAAGAAATATTATTGTTTATGAATTCTCATATCTTTTGGAAGATCACCAAGATCTAGAAGTAAAAAACAACATTAATTTCTTAATTGTTTATACAAACACTACATTCTCATAGATTAATGTGTCACATGATCATGAAACTAGTCTTTATTTTCTACAAGAAATAGTTTAAAAAATAATAACTTTTCACATTAGTGAACCTAAATAATGCTTTTCCATTAACTAAGTCTATTGAACAATGAAAGTTTAAACCAAAATTCAGTTTAGATATCTGGCTTATTGATCTTTGAATGGATCTTTTTGTGTGTGTCTTTGCTACTGGGCTTCCTCATTTAATGAACATCATTGTGCGTGTGTTTGTTTCTAGGATGCATTCTCTTTACAAAAGTTCATACTGTATATACATAATCTGATTTGTTTGCAGGCTTACACCTATGTTATTGATACAATGTGTCTGACTGTTTAAAAGCACGTCAGCTCAGGTACACAAGTAGGCGTACGTTTGAGTGGTCTGCCAGCACGATAAGAGGGCAGGCAAAAGTAGTTGACTTATAGAATGAAACAAAAAGATGCGTTCTAGGTTAAATGGATGGTAAGTTTAAAGGAAATGAGGAAGAAAGAGATTTGCAAATGAAAGAATGACATAGAGATAAGGGAAAATAGCAGAAAATGATCTTGCCCACAGAAAATTCAATATATATATATATATATATATATATATATATAGGGAGAGAGAGAAAAAGAGCGAGAGAGATCTGTAAATGAAAAAAACGACGTAGAAATAAGGAAGGAGAATAGCAGCAAATGATCTTGAGCACGAAAAATTCATTTTTCACTTTCTTATAATACATACATATATATATATATATATATATATATATATATATATGGGGGTTAATGTGTAAACTGTTGGCAATGCATATTCTTAGTTTCGCGTATGCTCGTTATTTTGTTTTGATTTAGTCGACTGCACAGTATAGTAGGGTCAGTTTGGCACCCTCTGTAAGAAAAAGTGAACCATGACGCAATTTCCTCCGGCATATATATGTAAACTTCATGCGGCACTGCTTTGCATTCGCCCATAAGAGTGTTTAGGATTCAATCTAAGGTCAATGCAGAGAATTCGGGAATAATTCGATGAGTCTAATGGTGATTACGAAAGTGTTTAGTGTGATCACTAGTCATGGCAATGTTATGTCTCCATTAATCTTCCCAGATGGCCTCAGATTCAATACGGAAGCATGCATCATGTGCTCTGAGGAGGTAATGCTTGCCTAAGTTAAGAGAATAGATGCTAGAAGACCCATTAGAACTTTGCACGAGGCCACACAAGCAGGAAAACCCAGCCATGGCTATCAGATAATTTCTGCGTCACCTCTTATATCTGGCCATCTAACTCCCCAGACTGCAACTCCCTTGATAATTGGAACGCAGTTGAGCACAAAAACAACAAAACTCCTTGCAACCCCAAAGGTGAACTGATTGCAACGATTATGGCAGCATACATCAACTTAACTCAGGATACAGAATATTCTGTAGACCATGATTGAAGCCAATAGCGATTTTAATAAATAAATATACTCTTTTGTATTTCAAGATGCTAATGTCGTTTTGGCAATATATCTGATAAAATATACAAGGTGTCCTGAAAAGTACCAACCTGATCCACTCCACAGAAACTGACAAAATAAATGAACTTTTCTGAAACATATATATATTACGTTGTGGTACGAAACAGAGCAGACACGCAAATTTCGAGAATCGGGAAAAATTGGTGTTCAAAAAGAAATATTCGGGCTTTGTTCAGGCAGTGCTGCGTGGCCGAACAATTAAGGCACGCTCTAAGACGACTTCCCCCCAGGGTAAGCAGGTTCGAACCCTGCTAGAAGATAAATATTTTTCTACCAGTAATTCTCGAATAATCAAACAGGTAGATGTAAGCAAATAACTATACTGTTTATAATAAAACAGAGCAGTTCTTCAAATATGAGTATCTACAAAAAATAACTTTTTTTTAAGCGGTATCACCCCAAGCAAAACAATAAAGCCACTAAAACACAAGGGGCTAGATGATGTGGAAGAATTAAGAACTGAAACAGTAATAATAAGCAGAATTATGAAAGAATAATCAGAAAGATATCGATTTATATTGAATGTAACTTTTTTAGATTAATGTTGGCTAGAAAGCGTGGAGTCTGAAGGGTGTTCCACAAGCGAGAAATGCAGGAAACTATTAATATAGTATTTATACAGGGACCTTCACTCATTTTCGATAATTATCTTTTAAATTGAATTTTTTAAAATAAAAAATTCATGAAACTTTTATTTAATTTTAAGTGTAAGCAAAATGATAAATTTATTATTTTCAGTAAGTAAAATACTCTGGTTCATTTCAAACAGAAATTATATTGATTAGAATAAAGGATTTGGAGATTTTTTTAATTTTAAATATTTTATCGGTCATTTTTGAGCGATCGACACATTTGGAAACAAAATTAATTCTAGGTTTTAAAAATCTTGTAAAAATAAGATATACATCTGTGACAAGCTATTTTTAGAAAAATATCAGACTTAAAGGTAAATTAATCTGATTTACACAGATATTGCTTATTTATAGCATATAATTTTGACTAAAACTATTTCTTAATCACAGAGTGTAGATCTTTCTGACCTTTCCCGTATATTTTGACTTGTGACAACAGTCAGATGCGAGATAAGTGTCAATGGTGAACCCAACTGACATAATTGACCACATTGTTTTCCTTTACGTAAAAGAAACCGTGAAAGACATTAAATTTTAATGTACATACAGAAATTAGCATACCTAAAATCAACTAATACGCACAAAAATAAAATTTATTTTAGAAATACGATGGCTCATTGATTTGTATTAAACTTTTCATTTTTTTTATTTGTAAATATAGTCTTCACTTGATAACTTAATAACCTAACGTCTGCAACGTCTTTGAAATATTTTTTATAATTATTATAATTAAAAAAGAAGGTAAACAATTCTTCTAAAATTTCAAAAATCATCGAAAATGTATTTTTCTTTAGACTATATTGTCCTTAATTTATATCATTTATTAAAGCAATTAAAAACTTATCTAATAAAATATATCATAGTTTTATTGTATTTTTTTACTTTACTATTAGGGTCAGATTTTCAGAAAAAGGGGCAAATGGTTGAAAAAAAATAATAGATAATTTACATTCCCCGTTAAACTAATAAAACCAGTTTTGCCTAAAAAATTTAATTTCTTGAAATTTCATGAATTTACGTGGAGGGTCGGAGTAACAGACAAAAATATTTTCACCAAGATTTTTTAAAATAATAATTCAAAAATATTTTTATGTTTGAAAATTCCATTAAAATCCGACAATAATTTTATTTTTGCAAGAATTTCTAAATTAATGTTTTTCACTGGAAAAAAACTGAGTTACGTAATATTTCATTAGTAAACTTTCGTAAGGATTCGGTTACCCGCTAACGAACATTAAAACAATTTTTTTTACCAAAATTTCCAACATATTAGAAAGAATTTAAATAATTAATAAGTAGGTTTATCTTTCCGCTTCATAGTAATATAAACATTTTGATAGAAAAATTTCGTTTTTATTAAGTTTGCGGTTATTTTCTTCATATTATGCTGTTTGATTTTTTTCAGGGATTTAATGGATGTACCTAAAATTATGGTTATATCTAGCCAGCTCAACTGTAAATTGATGAGATCTTGACTCCAGTCTTGTATTGCGCTTCAATTCTTCAAACGAGGAAATCATCAGAAAATTTACCATGTAAGTATTTATTAAAAAAATAAAATGGAAGGCATTCTTACGGTAGTGGGAAAGAGACTCAAGCCGAGTTTCAAGATCAGGACCAATGGTATTGTTGATTGTCTTTATCAAGAAACTCGAGGTAAATAATAGGGGCATCGGACCATATGCGGCAGCAAATATTCTGAGCATGAACAAATGATAGAGATGAAAGATAGATTCCGGAGAGGAAAAAATGTTTCGACCGACACAGTGAACCGATATTTTTAGCAGCTTATCTAGCAATGGATTCAATGTAGTCTTTCCACTTCATGTCAGCTTAGAACGTTAGCCAGTGAAGGCCCAAAGAGTCACTTTCCTGGTGGTTAGCAACAGCAGTGTTTAAACAAACGAATTAGCAATATATCGGATTTAATCAAATTTCTTAAAAAATATATATACAAGTATACATACATATATCTGTGTGTGTGTGTGTCTGCATATGTGTGTGCTTGTGTCTATACATACATACATACATACATACATACGTTAGTGTGTGTAGCGTATTTGCATTTGAGTGTGTGTATATAGAAATGGTGTGAGTGCTAAAACTGACGTCAACGTAACTAGAGAAAATATCTAAAATTAGTGATGTTATATGGGAAAAGTAACATTCTGTCCCAAAGATCGTGAATGAAGGAAAGAAAAGTAGAAATCATAAAAAGAAATGTTAGAAAAATGCAGAAAAAGAATTCCACAAAAATGGTTTGCAGAAACTAACCAAAGACAACGGAAAAAATGAAAGGAATGTGGTTAAAAGCAAGAAAAACGTTTATGGTCGATGTATATTTGCAGGTGGCAACAGGAAAGTAGTGCACAGGAGAACTTAAGTGCGAGCCTATTGTGATATGCAGATAGAAAGTAAAAGGGAAGGACACAGAAAAATAAACCACGTTGATATTATATATTTTACTTATAAGTAGGTGCCATATTTTTAGAGAAGATGCATATTGCAGGCCTATTTGAGATAGCATTATTCGGAACTATGATTTCACTCGCACGCTAACATCAGGATAAGTAAGAAAACTTGAAATCATTTTTTGTTTTGTTTGTTTACAGAGACTTAATAATGCTTCCTTGGATAACAACTTCAATTCATGACAAATTTATGTCAGGTCACTCTACGAGTGCTACTGGTTCCAAATTACTCTGTGCTACCTTCCGTATGTGCATCGACCACTAAACCGGTTTCTCCTACCAGGATCCCTTAGCAAGAAGCGTGGCTAGGCCCTACGTAGTTTTAAAAGAAAACTTGTCAAAGAAACGGGTAAACATTCTTGAAGGGTCAAGGCCATCTATCACAGTGGGGTAGACAAGGATCCATGGGTATGTCTGTAGCTAGTGTTGTGATAACACCGCATAGCTGGGAAGGGGAATTCCTTAACTGAAGTAAACAGCCAGGGCGGTGAGTACCCGCGATGTAACCAACGACTGCGTGACTCTGACCAAAGCAAAATCAGATCGGCTGTGGTTTCACGTAGAGAGTGATGCGCTCTGTCAGACATAATTGCCCAATATACACTGTGCAGGAATGAATACCTACCCAACTTTTGACCTATACATAACGAGGGATCTAGTCAGATGCTCAGCTATGCAGTAACTGTATGTCATCTTGTGATTGATGATGATGATGATGATGAGGATAATGATGATTGGATAAAAGCTCCAGTCATTTTAAAGTTAAAAAAAAGGAAATTTAGAATATCTTTAAAGGAAGTTATGATACTAAATACTAACATTTTTACAGATTTTCACCCAGCTCCTCTAAATAGAAGTGAAATAAAAAAGTTAATACGAGCCTGTCTATGTAAAGATTCCAGATTCTATTGTCTGGTCATTTGATCCAATTTGGGGAGTGGATCGGGCACTTTTCAGCGCCACCGCGTAAAATACAGAGTAAATGAACAGATATAAGTTGTTTCATTAAGAAGGATCAAAGACGGTGAAGTTTTATTAATTTCACTATTGGATAATGTCATTTGATTAATAGCAATTATAACCTGAATTGAATGCTATGGATGTCAAAGATTTGTGGTTCAAACAGGACGGTGCCATATGCCACAGAGCCAATTTACCAATAGCTTTATTGAATGAGAATTTTCCAGATCTCATCATTTCTCGAAAGAGTGATGTCAATTGGCCACTTAATGCCTCTAGTTTTATTCCTTTGGGGTCATCTCAAAAGTAAGGTCTATGCCAACAAGCCGACAACAATTCAACAGCCGAAGGATGAGATAAGACATTGGTGAGATCGAGGAGCAAATATGCAGAGACGTTATAAAAAATTTTGACCATCGAGTAGAGGAGTGTCGCCGAAGCATTGGCGGACATTTGGGAGATATTATTTTTCACACATAATTATCTTAACTCAAATAACATGATCTAGTAGTGAAATCAATAAAATTTGACCAATAATACTGTTTTATTTACAGCTAATTTTGAGCTGTCTTAATGGTATATATATATATATATATATATATATATATATATATATATATGAAGGGGTTAAGATAGATAGATAGATAGATAGATAGATAGATAGATAGATAGATAGCTAGCTAGCTAGCTAGCTAGATAGATAGATAGATAGATAAAAATCGGAGCATCAAAATGCAAAGATATGTATGTTAAAAATATATCAATTACAAATCTGAAATAGATGTTTCTATGTATCTTTGGATGTAAAATTTATACTTAAAATACATTTCCTCCACTCGCTACGTAAAAGTGATTGATAGTTTGCTCAAGATAGATTAATCGATCGATTGATAGCTGTCGATATAGGAAGCAACCAACATAAAACTGTTGCGGTAGTTCATAATGAACAAAATAAGAGATAATGAACTCCCACACACAAACACACACACACGTGTGCACGACGTACACATATATTAAACTGTGTAGATAATAAAATACTGTGTTCCGAACTTGTGTGTGTGTGTTTGTGTGTGTGTGTGTGTGTGTGTGTATTTGCAGGCGAGTGTTTTATGTAGGTATTTGCTTATTTAGTTTTCATGTGTGTGCATGCTTGTGGGTTATAAAGAAAAATGGAAGTCTTTTCTTTTTTTTTTTTTTTTGCCAATAACGTTTTATGGTGAATTGTAAGTAATTCTATGTGAAAAACAAATGCCAAACGTAGATGGATGTTCTAATGGTATGGCGCTTGGTTGCTTTTTCTACCCATCCCACCTTCGAATAGATGCACATTTGCAGTTTTTATGCCGGCAAACGTGTCAAAGATTAAAGGCTTTCTGAAAACACTTTAGTTTTTCTTTCTGCTCTGCTACTTTTATTGGACGTGCTATCTACAGATGCTTTTCCTTGTTTTTAACTTTCCACCATTCAGCACATCTTAATTTGTCAACTATATATATATATATATATATATATATATATATATATATTTCTTTTGTTTCGATATGAAAAATATGTGGATCGGATCGTTGTGTGTCATTTTATGCATTTAGTTATGCATGCAAATAATAGCATACTCTTACAAATCACTACGTTAATACACATAACATACACACACACGCTCATACACACACACATATATATATAGATAGATAGAGATATTATTGTAATATTTTTATTATAAAAACTTAAAATAAAACTTTTAACATCACTACACAAAATCTATTGTGTTCCAGTTCTATTAATTGTACTTTGTCAAGTAATGGTTGCTCACTTGTGTTGAGAATGTTTTTTACGGAAATTAAAAAACCATACGTTAGTCATTTTCAGAGAGTTAAGGGATGACACCATTCAGAATGTTGTTTTGGGTAAAACTCAGTTAATCAAAGGAAAGTTAAATCTACGTTAGATAAGGGAATGAGGTTAAAAAATGGAGGTGGGTGAGTAAATTTAAGAAATCACGATAAACTGTTTTTTGGGTTGTCTACATTATGTAACATTTTATGATGGGGAAAGGGCAACAACACCAGTGACCAACACCAGTGACCAACCATCGCCTGACGAAAGACATTTAATAGTACTGAAACACTATAGATGTTGTGTTGCGATGGAAAACGATTTTTATTATAACTACTTATAAAAGTACAACAATAACAATATTGCTCTACTTTGTATCAAGCACTAAAAAAATAATGCAACGAACTCTGGATGGCTACTTCTTTTGCTGTTACTCTTACTAAGTATATATATATATATATATATATATATATATATATATATATATATATATATTCGTTATCCACATGCAAAGATGTTTTGCTGTATCACAGCTCTTCAATGTGGCTAAAATTCACTTGCCACCGGCCGGGATTGTCAGTCGGATTCGCTAACCCCTAAGCCATAGACGCATGAAATCAGTAAAAGGAAATTTTAACCTCTTATATATAGGCGGTTTATACACACGCCAGTCACCGAAAAAACTCAATTCTTTGATAAGTAATGCATAAATCGCAGAAGTGGTAAGTGTTTTTTTTATTTTTCTCTCTAGAGAGCTCAATCATAATGAGATAATAATATATTCGTCATCCACATATAAGCCCTTTTCGCTGTATCACAGCTCATCAGTGTGGCTAGACATTCACTTGCCTCCGGTCAGGATTAAAACTCGACCAATTTGGTGTCAGTCGGGGTCACTAACCCTTAAGTCATAATCGCAAGGAATCAGAGACGGGAAATTTTAGCGCGTTGTATATAAGCAATGTATATAAACGCCAGTTACCGAAATAACTCAACTCATTGCTAAAGAGTAATGCATAAATCGCAGAAGAGGTAACTGTTTTTAGAAATTTTTCTCTTTAGAGAGCTCTATCATAATCATAATGACAGCATAACATATTCGTCATCCACATACAAACCTGTTTCGATGTATCACAGCTAATCAATATAGCTAAACATTCACTTGCCTCCGGCAATGTCACATTAAGGATCCGAAATGGAATTTTTTTATATGTTGTAATGTCATGTGTTACACCTCATTTCTGGCATCTTTCAATTATAATACGCGAAAGATTATCTGTGAGTATGAACAGATTTACATTTATTTCGACAATAAAAGAGAAATATCTTATCAGGTAGTTAATAATGTTGGTTTAAAACGCATTAAATCTTTTTATATTTTATATAACAAAGCTTCCTTTTTAATTCTTCACTTGTTCCTGTCCACTCAGCTGACAGCCGGTTTGTCTTCAGAGTGAAATGGTGGATCTATGTTTCATCCTTTGTCACATATTTACGCAAAAACTCCTTCTTGGTGTTTTTCAGGACAGCTGCTGATTTTGAGCGACCTGGGCGTTTAGCATTATTTGTGTCTCTACGACCGTTGTTAAAGTCAGCATACCACCTCTTAACCATTGTTTCCGACGGAGCAGAGTCCGAATAACACATATCAGGCTTTTGCTTATCTTAAACAGTATTTTTCTCATCAGAAAGCAATGCTTTATCAACACACGAAATTCAGATTTTTTCATTGTTTTGAAAATTTGCAACAATAGCTTAACTTAAATAACTGTAATTTTAAACTAATAATCCGATTGGGTCCAAATTTTGTTACGTGCCATTTAAAGGTAAGTACTTCATAAACATTATATGGATTTTTTTATTTATGGCAGAATCTATATGTTCGGCCTGACACTTATTAAGTGACGTGTTAAGTTTTCATGATATTTGTTTTTCCTTTTCAGAACATAAATTATATAAAAACTGACGAAATGTTTTCAATTTTTCCAAGTTTTTCCAGTTTCTGCGATTTGTTTTTCTTGTAACTGAATATGCATATTGTTTATGTATGTGTGTATAGTTATGTAAATGTTTTATATTCTGAACACTTAATAATATCAGCTATGAACACAGCAACAAGGTGTTTAGGATACAAACATAGTTTTACGGTATGCTATATTTTTGGGTACTACTAGCTCCTGGGGTAAAATCCTCTGCCCAGTCAGTTATGTCTCTTTTGGGTCATGATAGTAGGTTGTCAATTAATAAAAATAGTCGATCTACCACACAACAAGACAATGAAGGAAGATTTCCTTTAATTCTATGTGGAATTTATATATATATATATATATATATATATATATATATATATATATATAGTTCGTATTGGGACATGAATTTTAATTACATATGTTTGGTCAAAGAGCAATGAAAGCTCTTAAGTCAGTTACAGTCAGTTAAGTGCCATACATGATACACGATTTGGGCGATCATATCTCGAAAGAGACATGACTGACTGGGCAGAAGATTATCCCGCAGTAGGTTGCCATTGCTTTCTGCAGTCGACTGGTTGCCCGCCAATCTATTCTAATTTCCTAATAGTATTTTTGTGTAAGTGTAAAGAATTCGAACTCGGTAACCCGATTTGTCGTTCCGAGTCGATATCAACTGCACAAAAAGCAATGAAATATAGGAAATACAGTTAAAATATTCTTTAACAGAATCTTTTCTTTGTCTTTAATCATATTTATATAGATATATATATATATACTCTTTGTATATATATATATATATATATATATATATATATATATATATTAATAGAAAACATATAGTACGTCTATGGCACGACACTAAGTTTCATTACTTATGCAATCATCAGGTGCATATTTGAAACTGACAGTTTAAAAGATTTAAATTTAAGTTCACTCGATGTTCATAGGAAGTAAATCTAACAAAGTTCTTATTGCTTTTTTAGTAACAGGATTAAAAATTTAAATATTTTAAGGTTACATGTAGAGAAAAAGTTTAAATTTAAATTTAAAATTTAAAATTAAAATATAAATTAAGCATATTAAAAATAACAAAATGTAGGGAGAATAAATCAAAGGGGTGTAAATAATAAAAACTAAAAAAATTAAATATTCAAATATTACATGTAGACAAAAAATTAAAATTTTGAAATTGTAAAATTATAATTATAAATAAAAATAAAATAAAATAGAATAGAATAAAATAAAAATATAAATAAAGAAATATTGCCTTCAACTCAATATCGACCTATATATATATATATATATATATATATCGTGTGTGTATATATATATATATATATATATATGATTGATTGACTGATTGATTGATTGTTTAATACTTAGTTTTTGGTCATAGTAGGGTTATACCAGTGCACATTTGCATTAAAAAGTGTTCAATACAATTATATTGTACAACTTTTTAATATTTTTCATTTGTAAACGAGTTATTATGCGACCTAGCTTTCTACCATGAGTGGTACCTTCAGGCAATTTGCAATAACTGATTTTACCGTTTACCGTTTTTTTAAAGTACGCTCACGTAATGGTGGATTTTTTCTACATATTTTGGTACCTTTGTATGTAGACTGTAACAGGAAGAACAGTTAGAGATCATGCTATTCTCAAACAAAATTGAACCATTCCATAAAAGCACAGAAATTATGACTAAGTGTAGCCATACTAACAGTACCTATTAGATTCATACAACCATGGATGAAAACTTTATAATTTCTTGTATTTTAAAAATTGCGCGTTCAAAATTTCCCTGCCACGGGAGCGTTAAATAACACACCGTTACGTGAGCGTTCTTAAAAAGAACGGTAAACGGTAAAATCAGTTATTGTAGATCACTTGCTGCCTTATACTATCAACCTTTTCACATCCTAGCTAGGTTTAGAAAATCATTTTAGGTACCTCAATATGGTGCCATGGTTACCAAGCTTGGTCGCACTAAAATCATTTCAGTTGCATAGTGAGTCCGATCCTCACTTTCGAAATTATGCCACATCTAATCTCCGATTAGAAAATCACTATATACTTGTGTATTTGAGCAGAAATATTTTTTAAAATAAATGTTTTATTAAAGAAGACTGCAAAGTACATTTGCATGTGTTTTGTTTAATATGTCTATACCCTTTCAACTTCAAAATGATAATAATCAACTTCAAAATTGACTTATTTTCAGGTAAAAAAATTAATCAATTCCAAAATGGATTAATCAAATTCAAAATCCTGAATAAGGAAATTATTGTTCGTCTTCATTATATAGATGAAGAAAAAAAACATACTACAAACAACTTAGAAACCAAGAAAGCATTGGGTGAGCCTACAGTAAAAGTAAGAGAAGGTCTCGTATGGGCAAAAATGATGATTGATGATGATGCTGGCGAAAAACCTTAAAAAGAAGCTGAAGAAGAATTAGCAACAGCTCCATAGAAGACTTACCTCAAGATAACTGTGACTGGCGAAAAACAGGCCCAGATTTTAGCAGCACATGCTTCAGCAGGAAATTGGAAAGGCCTGGCAAGAACAAAAGATTTTATGACCGAATTAATTAAAATCTCTCCTAGGGTCACTCTTCAAGTCATTCTAAATAAGATGGTGGAAAAGTATGAGGTTCGTGTGACGAAAGAATGCATGAGAAAGCACTTGGACTCCATGGCCTTTACTTCAAAAGCGGTTCATTATGAACCAGAAGCTGCCAATAATTATGTCAATAAGGCGGAACGTAAGGATTACGCAGTAGCTTTATTACAATTTCAGTCCCAAAGTGTGCCAATTCTTTTTTATGGATGAAACCAATTTTAATCTCTATATTTCAAGACGATAAAATCGCTCTAAAAAGCCACGAGGAGCACTTCAGTCTGGCCGGATCCAAGAGAAATAACATACATGTTATTGGATGTATTAGTAATAATGGATTAATTCATCATAAAATTAAAAGAGGTTGTTTCAAAAAAAGAGGATGCGAAACAATGGACCAGGGAGTGCTTTCGAAAGGCAAATGAAATTTATGAAAGGGGAGTTTTCTTAGTTATTGATAATTGCTCCTTGCCATACTTCAGTTGAAGAAGTTGTGGAGGAGGATGAATTTAGGCAACACCAAATTTTCAGACTTGTCCCCTAAAGTCCGATGTTAAATTCCATTGAAAAGGTTTGATCAGTCATTAAAGCTGAAGTTAAAAGAAGTATTGCAGACTCAATTGTTGGGATTTTAAGAAGTGATGGCCAGGGATCTTTAACTACTAAAGAATTCCGCCCCAGCAAGTTAGAAGAGATTAATATTTTCCCTGAGACTTGCACTAACTTCGTATCTAGAATACAGAGACTATTTCCTTTTGTAATTAATTTAGATGGTGTAATATTTTAAATAAATTTCTTAGGAACGTTTATATTTTTTATATCCCTTTTAAGTAAAATAAAAGGATAAATATTAAATTTATTAGTATTATATGAATTCTCAATTTGAAAGTGACTAATTCAATGGATTATTTCTCATTTTAAAGTTGTTTTCCAATTTGAAGTTGATTAATCCAATTTGAAGTTGATTAATCCAATTTGAAGTTGATTAATCCATTTTGGGGTTGATTAATTTGTTACCTGAAAATGAGTCCATTTTAAAGTTGATTATTATCATTTTGAAGTTGAAAAGGTATAGTATTTGGTCAATTGTTTTCGTTATAAGATTTAATGCGTTTTTCTTTTTTATTCCAAATTCTTCTGACTAATTTATTAGCAATTATCAAGAGTCTCAAGTGAACAAGTGAGAATGAAACAAAATAAAATTTTAAGAAATGTTATTTTCCTTATGAAATTAAACGTGTCCAAATGGGTCACAGTTTGCCCATGACTATGTTAAATAAATGAACTATGATATATATTTAAACTTGTTGCTGATCTTATGCATATTCTCCGTCTCTCTAGATGTTATCCTCTTTTGTTCTCGCTCACTCTCTCTTTATATCCAATGTGCTATCCAAGATAAAGCTTAAAGGACGGTTTGCCTTTCTCAAAGAAAAACAACTTGTAAGAAACTATTTAACTGTGGAGTAATTTCGGGAATAATATATTAGGCGAGATATGGGTAACTGGACGGATAAGTCTTGCGTTGAATATATTTGTACATCTTTAGGAAATTCATTCTGCTAGCCGTCGACGTATATATATATATATATATATATATAGATATCAGTTTCAAGACGCCGTGAAATATCCCTAGTGTTTATGTTATGTAATAACTAGAGCTTAGTGCTTTCTCTAAACCATCGTAAACATATAATACATTACGATGTGACATTTTTTTTATATTGTGTGTCGAAGATGTTTAGTTTTGAGCTGCGTATAGTATCGAAAGAAATGAGAAATTACTTATTTTCGGTAAATGACAATTTCTTTTTATTCCCCACAAGATGAGCCATTACAGCCCTTCTCATCTTATAAAGGGTGCGATAGGTAAATTGTCGCCAATTTATAATATTAATTAAGCGCATACGCGTTATATAGTTTTGATTTTGTCGACTGCACAGTATACTAGGATCAGTTGGGCATCGTTTTACCATGGTTTCCAACCCCGGGGTAACTTACTCCAGTGGGGTAATAAGCTCATATTTTGGGGTAATGGATGTTTGGTTTTGAAAGAGGCAATCAGCTTATAAGTTGATACTGTGTCCTTGGAATGAAGACCAAGAAACGTAGCAGACTCAATGTGGCAAACGACGCCCGAATAGCCAAGAATAAATAACACTGGCACAGGCAATACAAGCTCAACACTCACATTAAGAATCACGGCTATGTTACGGCTACTATACCTCTGATTATGATAGATTGGTACAATTGTATTGAACAATTTCCATTAACTTTGTCTATTTTGATGTATGAATATATAATTACTTCTTTTCCTATATTACGGATATTTGTTCATTGGGGTAATGGATAATAGTGAAATTGCATTTTGGGGTAATCGCAGCAAAAAGGTTGGGAACCTATGGCAAAAAGTGCACCATAATGCAATTCACATCGCCAGAAACTTGGAAACAGCATACTGTACTGCTTGGCATTCGCACCGGAAGATTTAATACGAACATTCCAGTGTGTTTGGGTGTCAATACAAGAACAGTTCAGAGGATTCGGAAAGAGTTGGATGCGTCTAATGGCGATTACGAATTTGTTAAGAGATAGTAATGTCGATGTTATGCCATCATTCATCATACCACAATTCTCAAGTCTCAACAGGGTGCTTCACATTAAGTAATTTGAGAAGATAGTGCTGCCCTATGTCAAAAGGGTGGCTGCTGGAAGACCATATGTCTGGCAACAGGACTCTGCAAAATGGCACACAAGCAGTAGAAGCCAGTCATGGCTGTCAGACAATTTCTGCGACTACGTCACTTCTTACATCTGGCCACCTAACTCTGCAGACTGCAAACCTCTTGATAATTAGATGTAGGTTGCAGTTGAGTAAGAAACCAACAAAATTACAAAGATGAACTGAAGACTAGGATTATGCAACATTCATCAACTTAAGTAAGGAGACTGTACAGAAGAATTGTAAGAGATTCCAAAGTCATCTGAAGATCGAGGTTGAAGCGATTTTATTGAATATATTTACTCTTTAGTATTTCCAGATATTTTTGTGTAATTTTGGTAAATATATATCTTACAATGGAATGTCTGTGTTATTTTTATTTTTGAGTAATTTAGACGACAATTCATCCATCGCCTTCAGTATATGCGTGTATGATTGAACGTGTCTGAGCGTGCACAGTGTGTGTGTCTATGTGCATTAGGTTGTTTGATGTTGCATGCGTGCATGCTTCTTTAAACGTGGATCTGATCAGTCAGTCATGCATGCAATGTGTACATATTTTTATTTCTACGAGACAATGTTGTCGGCTTGTGTGTGAGTCATAATGACATGCGAGAGAAAACGTCAACATTTGTATGGCTTTATCACTGTGTTTGTGACAAGACAAGAAAGAAAGAGAAGAGGATCGTCCTCCCAGAAAAATATGAAAATATGCGTCTGCACAGAATTTTGTACGTGAGTTTGCGATAAAACGAGCGTTAGAAGAAACATGTTTTTGTGAGTTAGAAAGGGAGCTACACACACACGCACACACACACACACACACACATATATATATATATGCAAACATATATATATATATAAATATATATACATATTTGCATACATATGTATACATATATATATACACGTACATATTTATAGATATAAATATATAGATATACATATATATATACATTTATATATATATATATATATATATATATATATATATATATATATATATATATGTATGCATGTATATACATTTATTGTAGAAAACTAATAGCAAAAAGAAATCAGCTGTCTGTACCGTGAGAAAAAAAATGAAAGATGAAGTTATATATTCCACTAAAGTTTAACTAATACAAGGCTCAAAAAACAATCAGGGTAGAGAGTTACTGTTTAAAATGAATGAGTTGTGATATGAGTAAACGACGAGTTACTAACAAATAAGGTGGATAAATAAAGTTATATATACATATATGAAAAATTAAGGCAGACACGTTATTTTATGGTAAATCAGAAGTGTGGTCCTATTTCAGGTTAACCATCATCAGCTTCTGTCTTTGTTGGATTCTACACGAATGAGATTCACAAAGACCTAAAAAAAATCGAATAAAAATAACTGTCGCTCCCTTAAAAGAGAAAATTTAAGAAAAAATTTAAGAAAAAATACATCAGTTCGGCGAACACACATACATATTCATACATAAGTATATATATATACGCAACATATAATCAGAGGACACGCGTAGCGGCGGATGTCAACAAAAGTTCGAAGATACATTCATCCTGACAGTTGGATTGCAGACCCATAGATTTGAAACGTTAAGAAAGTGGGTTAGGTGAGAGAGAGAGAGAGAGAGAGAGAGAGAGAGAGAGAGAGAGATAGCGTTAAAAAGAAAGTATATTAAATTGTAAACGAAAAGGGAAGAAGAAGAAAGAAGAGAGGAATAAATTTAAAATAGGAGAAAATGAGAAAATAAAAATAAACATTATAAATTAATGATGAAAGGATAAGAAATTGGTGTCTAAAAAAATTAAAAATATATTTAAGAGAAAATAGTTAGTTAATCTGTTGTGATCACACCACTATATAAACAAAATTATACTAATTATACAATCAACAAAACAAATATAATACAATATAAAATTAAAAAGTTAAAAAAAGTAAGCCTAATTATTCTATTTAAATTTAGTTGTTTAATCTTACTTAGTTTAAAAATAAATTTACATATTACTAGTGAAAGGATAAGAAATTGGAATTTTTAAAAGACCTAAAAAAAATAAACAATTAAGATATAATAGTTAATGAATTCGCTTTAATCTTAATTACCACCACACCACTATATAATCAAAATTATACTAATTATTCGGTTAACAATACAATAATAATAATAATAATGATAATAATAATAATAATACCATAATGTATGCAAATTTTTTGGTCAAGAGTACAGTTATAATACAGTATAACTTTAGTACTGTAAATAAACATATATATGTAAACATACAACTCACACACACACACACACACACGTAAATACGTGCACACATACCCACATACACATATATATGTATTCTCATATATGTACACGTAGACAGATATATATATATATATATATATATATATACACACACACACATACGAACACACAGGATACTCCTTTGGATTCTTCTATACTCACACTGCATGCATATATATATATATATATATATATATATATATTATATTATAAATATGAATCTAGAAGACGAATTCAAAATGTAAAAACGGTGAATTTTAAATTTGACTTTTAAGATTTTTAGCGTCCGACCTATCAGTACTCAAAGCTCAGCTGATTTTCATAAATATCTTAATTTAAATGTAAACTTAAATTTAAATGCTATTTATATAAAATATTTTAAAAATATATATAAAAATAAAATTATGAATATTATTAATTAGAAATAATGTAAATGTTTAAATACATAAAATATTAAAAAATATAAAGTGTATATATATATATATATATATGCAAATTTTATTTTTAATTTAAATGTTTATTAGAAATTATATAAATTTAATGAATTATTTATATAAAAACAGTATGTTAGAAATAATATTTTTTCTGATATACCGTATGAGGTGTTTTTATCGCAGTATATTAGAAAGATTTTACTCAGATGTTTGTTTTACATTATAGTAGAAATAATAATAATTATATAGTAGAAATGATCTACTATATAACATATTTAAAAATATATAAAACATATATAAATATGTAAATTTAAATGTTAATTTAAATGTAAAAAGGATGAATTATAAATTTGAATTTTAAATTTTCTAGTGTCCGAAGTGTCTACAATCACAGCTTGACTGATTTTCATAAGCCTTATTTAGAAATCAGGTAATGTGCTGAAGAATGTGCAGCGATTTCTGAGTTTCCCACAGGTAAATTTACGTTCCGTTTCTAATGTTATTTCATCAATCTTAGCAATCTTCTGTTGCAGTGCATTAAAATTAAAACAACAGCGATTGCTTTTATTTAACAGTGAATATTTTTAATTGCATGATTTTGATATTTTCAGTTTGCCACTCGGAGTTTGGTCTGTGCCTCTGGCAAATGTCCAAATATTCTGTCTCATAACTCTAACACAGGATACATAATTAAATAATAAACAATAATTGCACTTTTCAATATCTTAGCTTTTTTTTATAATTTCACTCCAAGCAAGGCAGGACCACCACTGGTGCGCAGGGGGTTACAGTGAGAGAAAAGTAAGAAAAGAAAAAACAAGGTACAGGAGCTGTCGAAGAAAGATAAGGGAAATATGGGAATCATCGAGATAGAAGATGGCAATTGACGTTGCATTTAAACTTTTGAAAACTTTACCTACCAGGGAAGCAATATGTGGAAGCGCGTTCCACAATCGGGAGGTGCCAGAAAAAAAAAACTGATAGAGTAGAAGTGGCGGATAGATTTGGCTATTTTGACGGTAAAACGGTGGTACCTAGATGCCAAACTAGTAGCACAAGTAAATTCATGTGGAAGAAGCTCGTCAGAGCAGAAGCCGTCAAAATATTTGTAGAAAAGACAAAGAGAAGTCACATCACGTCGGTAAGAAGCGACTGAAGTAAAACCAGCAACTGGGGATCGATTACGTTGCAGCTCCTGATTTGGATTTTGTCGAGAACACCGAGATGAATAGCAGAAGCACACGACCAAATATGACAACACTATTCAATACACGTTAAGTAATGTTTATCTGCTTACTATCCCTTCTAGTCTCTGTTCTGTTTATAAGTTAATCGCTATTTTCCTCTGCGTTTCTTGTTTTATATATGTCCTGGGAGTGTCGATATTCTCCAAATATTCTTTCTTCGTTATGTAGTTCAAGAAAACTAAATAGACTGTCTCTAATTCTGCTTATAATTGTCACTGTCTGCCATTTTCTTTAAGACTTCTTCGTTATTCACGGTTTCCGTATTCTCAGAATCATCATGTAGGGCTAAATTTCTATTGTCTTTAGTATTCTTTCATGCACGAGGAAATTCTCAAGCAGTCATTTCTATGTAGAATCAATTCAACTTTCATTCCTTTGCTTCTAACAAATTCTTCCTGTTTATATATATATATATATATATATATATATATATATATATATGTATGTATATATATATATATATATATTGCTTTTGGAAGGCATATTTTATTATTCTAATGCAAATTTAGATAAAACATCCAGGGCTTTCTCACTTTTGTTGGAGTGTTTCTTTCAGGGATAGTAGCATTATTTAAAGAATGAATGGATAGAAAAGACTGATACATGCTACAAGATGGGGTAGACCGTATATCATTGGTATTCGGACTGGTTTATGTCATATCATTTGTTAAGTTCACTTGTCATATTTCTATCACGCGGCACGATTAAACTGTCGCAGTATTTAATCAAAAGTTTTCGTGACCTCACTACACGCAGTATTTGATTCAAATCATTATATATATTGGAGTAATGTTAAATCATCATTTTGTATCTTTTGGGGAGAATTACCAATAATTTTCTTTTACACATACAACGAAAAGTAAAAAATGCGAAAATGTCCTCTTATTTGACTAGAATTAATACTTGTGGGAATTTATTTCAAGGCGTAACAGGATAATAGAGAATAACTAAACGAATCATGACAATTCCTATGAAATCAAATCAAATATGAATTTTACCATTTTTACTTTTCTGAGAATCTTACATTCTGTATGCATCAAATATTATTTAAATATTTTCTCTACTACTAATGTGTTTTGAAATTTGAATCTGTCGTATTTCTAAAATTGTCTGTTTAGAAAATCGGTTTTTAAATCGCAGAATTTCCTCCGTTTCTTTTTCAACTTAAAACAAAATTGCTAGCTCTAGTACATCAAATATATGTCAAACTACATGGCCGAACTTTAATTAAAGTTTATAATGATAATGCTATAATGGCCAGCTGCTCGTTTCTGTCACCTCCCACAGAGCCCACTCGTAGTTTGTGCTGTAACGACAAAACCAAATCATAGTTACAGATTCTGTAAGACAACTAATTTTCTAAGAGCAGCTTAGATGTGGCACAAGGATGAAAATATAGAGCACCCATTGAAGATCTAACTCTCAAGTCAGATGTAATAGGTCCTAACGAAACAAGCTTGCTAACCATTGCAGCACGTCGAGGTGCACAAGACAATTTTCTAAGTGCAGCTTAAATGAGGCACAAGGCCGAAAGTATGGGGCACCCAGTGAGGAACAATTTCACTACTCAAATATAATGATTACTAACGAGATAACCTTGCTAACCCTTACACCAGATCGACGTGCCCTGGATTCTGTGAGTGAGTGTACATAATTTGGCGTGACAATCAGCGAGAAAACGGTCTGAACGCGCAAACACTCGATCGCTATAACATTTGAATTCGGGCTTAGCACAGCCATCGATGTGCTCAGAACACTTTTGTCTCTGCAATTTCCTTCGGACAACTTGTGGTATGATTCGGGGTTTTTTTTATTGTTTTTTTTTTTTACATGTAACCAAAGTTCCAATCTCACTATGGTTATAACTTTGATGCGTTAATGATGTTATCAGCACCTTTGAAAATTCATCAGATTAACTTGTTGGTAAAGAAAATCATTGTGGCAAGAAATAATTTTGAAAATGTATGTATTATAAAGCCTTCCTCTTTTTATACTTGCTTTCAAACTCTCTACAACGTCTGTTTACTTTTTGTGAGGATATTCTCTAAATCTGGTCTTTTAACGGCTTTCTTTTCTGATATGTTTCGAAAATTAGGTGAATGTTGTGATAACTTTCGTCTCATTTTAGTAAATTCATTCTTAGTACTTCGTATTTTCCTCAATTAATTGCCGCATAGACGCCTGGAATTAGTCTAGTCAGTAAATTCCTTTTCTCAACATACATACACTAATTGCTCCTGTTGACCGTGGTCTCCATAAACAGTATTTATTGTCTTATGCGTTAGGCTTGGGGTCAACATCTCATTACCTCTGCTACCCTGGTTTGTTATTTGAATAACTGTCATACTTGCGCAGCTCGGACGAATTACATTCCTTGATTCCGCCAGGTTTAACCTTCATGGCTAGGATACGTTATATCACTTAAATTATCGCAAACGACCCACATTACCGACGTAGTCCATCAGTAAAAAGTAAGTTACACTCAAACAACTTCTTCTGCGAACAATTGTCTTGTGAAACCGATTCCACACAGGATATTTTTCCGATCATTACAATTTTAAACTGTTTAAGTTTAGAGTTTAAACTGTTTAAGTCCAATTTTTCTAATCTTTCCGTCCTATTCGCATAAACTACCTTTTAACATAAACCTTTATCTCGAGTGGAACACGACTATTGTGCAGGCTAAACTTTACTATATATATATATGTTAGATTAAAGACACTTTTTCTTACTTGTTCTTTACTTATTCTGTTCATATATATATATATATATATATATATATATATATATATATATAGTCATCTGCAGACAGATCTGTTTCGCTGTATCACAGCTCATCAGTACGGGTAGACATCCGATTGCTTTTAACGCAGAATTGAAACCCGACCGAATGGGTAATTCTATCTCTGAGATATGGCTGCTGGGTAGAAGGAGGCAGACTTTTAATGTATCATTACTGAATGAGCGATGCGTAGATGCTAGAGTAGCTACTGCTTTTTCAAAGTCAACCATTTTTCCAGAGTGTTCAATCGGGGTTTGAGAGCGTATATATATATCGGCTCAGTTGACTTCACTCTCTTCCTAAAACCTCAAAACGTTTTGATTTTTTTGTATTTTTATCATCGCTTCACCCCAAGCAAAACAGTACTGCCACTGATGCACAGGAGGATACATAAGAGGAAAGCGAAGAGAAAGAGAAACAGGTTACAACGGGTGTCGGACAATTTATAAGAGAAGGATGGGTATACTGGTTTGAAGAGAGTTACGTGAGAGTAGAGCGGAAAGGGATGAAACAAGATACAGTGTGTGTCGGGGAGAGGATGAGAGTCAAGGAGATAAGAGATGGCAATAACTATTGCATTTAAAATCTTAGATATTGTAGCTATCAGAGAAACAAGTATACGGAAGAGAGCTCCACAGGCGGGAAGTGCGAGAAAAGAAACTGAGTAAATAGAAACGGTGGCTACATTTGATTGTTTTGACTGTAAAACGGTCGGATCGAGTTGCCAGTTTAGTAAATCAAGTAAATTCATGTAGAGAGGGCACGAGGGAGCTAAGCTCGTCGGAGGCGAAGCTATGAAAATATTTGTAGAAGAGACACAGGGAAGCCACATCTCGTCGGTGAGAAAGTGACTGAATCGAGCTGCCATCTCAGGATTGTTTACATTGCAGAGTCTCCTTTGGATATTGTCAAGTGGTCAGCTGAGAGAGTGAAGCCGAGGAGGAGCAATGCATTGTTTTCAAAGAGACTAGTGTGATCTACACTGATGGTGGGGTAGGGAAGATTGGCTATGGTGGCTAAAGAATAGCATCTTCCTTTTAGAAGAATTAAAATTTACAAGCCATTTCTTATCCCAGTCCACGAGAGAGTGGAGTTCCTTTTCAAGATCAGCAGTGAGGTTTGCTTTGTTAGCCTCAGCAGATTTCTTATTTAGGCAGGAGTAAATGGTGTCATCAGCGTAGATGCTTAATTTGGATCTGATTACATCAGGGTGATCGTTGATGAAAATCAGAAAGGCGTGGAAGCTCGAATAGAGCCTTGAAGGACACCCGTATTCGTATAGGATCTGGAAGCATGCCCGTTCAATACAAACTTTACTACACGATTTGATAGAAATCATTAAATTAAATCAAACAAGCGTCCAGTCATAATATATCCCTGTGGCTTGCACAGAAGACCACCGTGCAGATTCTGTCAAATGCTTTGGAGATATCCAGGGCAATAGCTTGAGCTTCGCCGTTCTTAACGATAGTCTGGTATATGTAATCGGTAATGGTCGTTAGCATATCAGCGGTAAACCTGCAGAAGCGGACGCCATACTGATTGTCGGAGAATAGACTATTGACTGTGGGATATTGAACCACTTCAGCATTGATAAACGCCTCGCACATTTTGCCAAGAATCGGTAGGAGGTTGATAGAGCGTTAATTAGATCGGACAAAGTTCTCCAGAGTTCTTAAAACAGGAATCACAGAGGAGGCAGGAAGGCAAGAGCAGAGTAACAGTTGTTGCAGATTTTGCAGAGGATAGACAAGAGTTTAGGGCACATTTCTCCATCACGAATTCCGTCATCTCTACTTGCTTTATTGGGGTCAAGTTTTGAAATTATGTTAGAAACCAACGAGGTGGTTATGTATGCATCTCTCATTTGAGCCTCACATCTAAGTGGGAAGTCATATGCGGATACTCCAGATGAGTCAAATGTGGATTTGAAGGAGAATCTACGAGCAAAGGTAATGAAAGTAAATATATACCATGGCGCTTCTGTTGGATCATCGTCTTACAAAGGTCGCAGCCTATTACCACATGTGCCTGCATGCAGTGTACTACCGATGACAAACAGACACTGTCTAAACATGAGAAAAACTTGGACATGAAAGAAAACCAAGAAGATAACATCCAGCTGAAGACTGAAAACTTGTACAACTCATGGTGAATCCGAACTAAATCACTTGAAACGTGACAGGTATTAGTAATATTCTTAGTAAAGTAGGGAATCTGTTTTAGCTGAACATTAGGGGCTATTTATTTCATTATAGAATAAAAAGGAATACCATGCTTAGTTTCGGAAGAAGTTTAGTCAATTTTAAAATTGCATACAACGTCGAAAGTGTTTGTAGTGTAGCAGATAGTTTAGATTTGATAGTTTTCAGATGATGCACTCTAAAATAGTCCAAGTATATGTAGCAGGTTACAAAATAGCACGCAGTTTTGACCAAAGACAATGGAGAATCGTGTGTTAGAAAAAATTGTATCAGAGATATCAAATGAAAGAGAACTGTGAGATAACTTTAAAACCGAGTTGGCGACAGATAAACAAACGTAACGGACAAGTCTAATGAAAGGTTGTTCGACCGGTGTCCAGTGGTTAGCTGACTTAGTAGGAAAAGACAAGATACGTAGGAGACAGGGCTATGGAATAAAGGGGTTTACTAATAATTAAACACGATTAAAAAATATACACAATAGTCATGGAATAATTTGGAAAAGCTTTTTGTCCTACAGTAGAGTATAAATTACTGGAGATTAGGATCATTGTACGTCATAATGGCAAAATATCTTTTATTTTACACGAAAAATATTTATTTTTAAGCAGAATTCTTTGTGAGATTTTTAAAAAATCATTTCACTACATGCAGAGCAACAGAGACACTAACATGCAAGAGGTTAATGAGTGTGAAAGAATATAAGAAAAGACATTATTAAGGAAAAAGAATAATAAAATAACAGAATTGGAGAGGACAGAAGATAACGATTTACATTGTATTTAAATTTTTGAAGATCAAATTTAACTGGATAGCAAGAGAGAGTTCACAAGCGATAATTGCGTGAAAAGAAACTCTGTATCCCTAAGTTCTATGCTAGATACATAGAGCTTACGATTACATCTAGCAATCTAGCAAAAGATATTGCCGCCAATCTAGTAATGCTCTTTAATTCATAGAGTCTGGGTACCATAGAGTAGCATTCATTAAAATATTTACCATGAAAATAGTTATCAATATGGCACAGGAAAGATGCATCACGGCGGCAGGAATGTGAGTGAAGTCAAGATGCTAGGTCAGGACCAATGAAATCGCAAATTTTTCTTTGGATTTTATCAATGATCTCTAAATATATACAATTATAGCATTTGGACATATGTGGCAGCATTGTTCTAAACATGGACAAATAGTGAACTTGTAGAAATGCTGAGAAAAATTACTACCTGTTAGGATCTGAGTTTACTAAGCCACTCAACTATGTGTAACTATTAGGGAAATAATGCTTTGACATATTTTCAATAAAAATCTTAAGTATCACTATTGCTATGGCAAATATTTTGATTTTTTGTTCATTAGTTCTGCCAATTCAGACCTTCACAGTTCCCCATATCAAGTACGCTGGGACAAGTCATCCTCATTTGCTTCAAATTCTATAAAGAAGAAGGATGTTCTATTAGGACAGGTTTTTTTCCAAAAACTGCTACTTTGTGTAAAATAACCCAGAGGCTACACTTGCTCAGTCGCTGCAAACTTAACATTTTCACGTCTAGGGTCAACCGTTATCATTTCTACATACCCACAAAATCTGCACATCTTACATCCTCATTTTATTCTCATACAATAATATCATTCAGTAATCCACCACCTTGCGTGGCTCTTGAATCTGGCGTTATGTTATCAATTAATAAAGAAAGATGCGTCATGAGATTTATATAAACAGTTATATAACTAACTTCTGAGTACACTAAAAATCACCTACAACAGGACAGATAATAATCACAAATAACTGTAGAAAAAGTTTAATAATGATTTATTTATTCGTTTTTCTACACCATACCAACCATTTGCAGGTTAATTAAAGCCAAATAATTTTTTTATAAATTTTTCTATATTTCTGCAATGTGTTTACACTGTTTACATTGTTCGAACTTTTGTCCACATCTTTGCATATTCACAACGTTTTTGGTAGTTGTACACTCGGCTTTCTTCAATTGATTAGAAATTTGAACTAAACTTGTTATTTCGTTCACAGGCTAGATTGTTCTATTTCATTGAATCATGTCTCTTCCATATATCTCAGTATCATTTATCTTCCATTTAACTCAGCTCTAGAAATGTTTTATTCATACCTTTTCCATGAGTATTTGCGCGTAAGTGGAAATGACGAACCCAACAGGAATTGGTTCTTTGATTAACAATTGCATGCTGTTATCAATTACAGCACCACACAAGCTTACAGCATTTATTAAGCCCAAGTGAACCCTCTAGATACTGATTAAGCTTGACTTTGTCAAGCTTTGATTATTGTATCGACCGTAAGCTCAAATTGTGGCGGAATTGATCAAGTTGGAAAGAAGCTGTGTTCTAACCTTGTGTTGTTGAAATCCTTACTAAACAAAAACTTCTTATTATCTTTATTAATCTTTTATAGTTAGCGTGGTCGCGTGACAGGGTTACCACGTGGTCTCTGATGTTTTATAAAAAAGAGGAAATCTATTGCTCTTTTTTAAAAATTATCAGACTGTTAGACGTTGTGAAAAACGGCAATCTGTTTCATAACATTATGATAGGTTTGGCGACAATGAATCGAGATCGTCAGAGAAGAATGAGCAAGTCGAATGCGCTTTTAAATATAATCTTGGTCATCTTGACGTAACAGACTGTCATGGCGATTTCCTAAGCGTAGCTTAAATGTAGCACAAAGCCAAAAGTATGGGCTCCCAGTAAGAACAGAACTCACTACTCAGTCATAATTGTCATAATTTGCAAGAACTTCAACACCTCGAAGTACACTGAAACAGACCGTCATGTACTGTATTCGGTTCCGCTCGTTGTGGTGCAGTGGATATCGGTTCGGAACGAGAATTTGGGGATCCTAGTTCGAATTCCAGTTGAATCGTATATTTTGAATTCGGATTGGTTCTTTTTCTAAACTGGTTGCCAAACAAGGCGTGCGAGTCATCTTTCAGGTTGGAGAAGAAATTTATTTCCCTACAGAACAGAATGCGAAAACATTGTCCGGAATTTGAACTCAGTCGATCCAAATTTTCACTCCGATACGGGGGCTTATGTTATTTTCTTTGTAGAATAAAAAACGAAATTACGAGAATTGTTTTATAATTGAACGATAATAAAAACGTCCAAAGTATATTACGAAATTAAATCAGTTTTCATTTTCATATAAAGAAATCACTAACCACCGTCAAATGATATATGTATTTCCATACTATCTCCATTGACAAATAACTATTCAATGACAAATAATTTTCCATAATATGTACACCTTTACAAAGAAGAATTGGAGAAATAATATAATAATACTTGGCAAAGATATTAGAACAATCCAGAACTTATACTAGGAGCAAACCGCTTGCACATGGATGAATAAATGTATTCAGTAAATATACAAAAATAGAAAGGGGCGTGAGACAAGGAGTTAGTGAAGTGAAGCAAGTCTGAGAGAATTGCAAGTCATATCAGGATTGATTATTGGCTCCTGCAATCATAAAAACATAAGATATGCAAATGATACTGTGTTAATAGCAGACATAGAAACGAAACTACAGGAACTCCAAGAGAATGTAGTAAAGAAAAGCGTAAAGAAAGGACTAAAAATCAATTGTAAGAAGAGAGAATGTATGGCTGTCAGCCAAAGCTCCCTCCCCCAAATTCTGGCTGGCTGCTCGGTTGGTTCCCCTACTTTTATAAGCTTAAAATATGTATGCAACTGATCAGTTTCTGAATTTGATCTTCTCTTTGTAGACATTGAAATTAGAACTAAGAAAAATATTAGAATAAAAAATAACAGCACTTTGTATTTATTTATCTAAAAGTATTAAAAAATATTTATTCAAAATTTCAGTATTGTCATACCATGTGAATGTAATACATACAACACGCTGGAGATTTTATTTCGCGAGTAGATGTTAAAGTAAGCGATTTGCAAGACTAAACAGACTTAGCAATCCAGTGCGAAAAATCTAAATGACTACAAAAGGATTCGTTCAAAGAGTCAGATGAGAGCAGCGAGACGACTCACTAAGATGTAAAGGGAGAAGCTTCAAGTCGACCCTAACGTAAGGTCGCGTTGCACATTTGTCCTCTTTCTCCTTTCTCGTGTGCTGATTCCTTTTACTTCTTCTTCTCTATTAAAAGACATTCTTGTCAAACAAACGCTCATATATACATACATACGTAGGCATAAACTCTTCCCAACAAATTACTTCTACGGACATTTCTACAACACCTGATACCCTTAACTTTCTTATTGAACATTGACTTCTACGAATTCTTGTTGTTCTTTTCATAAAAAACATGAATATTTTATTCTTCCACTCTTTCACCAAATTCCCCCATCTTCAACCTTCTGCTGCCAACCAACCTTCTGATGAAAACCTTTTGATGATGAAAACAAATAAATCCTAAGTTGTAGGGAATTTGGTTATGTTTGAAACAAGACCGAATTAATATACATTAACCATTTCCCTATATCTTCAAGAGTTCCAAAATTCCTTTGATAGATATAAGAAATTTAAAAATTCCTTTGACACTTATCAGAAATTTAAACCTTCAAAAGTGTGGGTTATTGTCTATTTTTAGTTAGTAAGGATCTCTGAAATTACGTTTTTGAAGATCTTGTGATTTTTTACGGGAAAACATTACAAAAGAACAATAATCAATTTATAATTTAACTGTTAAAAAGTAAATTCGAGAAAAGGTGTAAAAAAATTTCAGATCTGAATATTTTATATTTTAGTTAATATCTAGAGCGAGAGAATTATTCTTGATGTAGTCGAAAACATACACCAAACTGATCATTAAATTTTTTGAAGAAATATCACTATCAAATCAATGCTATTAACTGATATAGCAATATTTTAAGATAAATTTGTTGGATAGAAACATCTTTAAAAAAAGATATTTCTCGTTGTAGGTAAAAGGAATTGAGAACCTGTCTTCATAAATTAGTTAGTTAATTGAATTACAGACGCTATATAGTCTTCAAATGCAATAACATAAAGGATTATCCTGGATTGTTGCGATATCAAAATCAATTTGAATTTTTGCTCGATTTCCGAGCGTCCCCACCACAAAAGAAAGAGGAACAAAAAGGAATTTTCAATAGAGAAATGATGAAGAATTTTGCTTTATTCGGTCAGTCGAGTATAAATGGATTTTTGTCCAAAACAAAAAGAATTGTCAAGAATATTCCATCTGCCAAAGACAGAGAGAATGGTTGATTACGGATCCACTGGCACTCGTGTACTGAACTTAGCTTTACATGATTTCTTTATATTTCTTTTATTGCGTACAGCAAGATAAATAAATGTAACCCGTGAAGAATTGGATTAAAGGGAAAAGGAAGATAAAGAGAGTGAATCTAAAATAGAATTGTAGTTAAAAGACAAGAAAGAAATGTTTATAACACAACAAAAGTAAAAGTTTATATATATATACATATATATATATATATATATATATATATATATGCACTAATATAAACCATGCATATATATATATGCATGATTAAATCATATTTTTATACATAATACTATATGAATACAACTACTATTCCTATATATATATATATATATATATATATATATATATATATATATATATATATATATATATGTATGTATGTATGTATGCGTGTGTGCGTGTGTGTATAAAGTGTGAATGAAACATATGGCGCTCTTGTATGTATGCTTGTATGAGTCAACGAATGCATTTTCTCAAATGATAAAAGTAGTTTTAACAACAATTGTTCGTGTGCATGTACACGTCTTTTTGTTGTATGTAACATGTCAGCGTATGAATATGATTAGGAGAGAAATTGTTTTAAATTAAATTTCCGATATACACATGCATAAATATATATATATATATATATATATATATATATATATATATATATAGTTGTATTGTTCTTTCAACCAGACCATTATATATATATATATATATATATATATATATATATGAAGAAAATGGCCACATAAATATGTACCACTAAGATTAAATACACTCATATGTAAGAACAAACACGCACACACACATATACACACATATTATATATATATATATATATATATATATATATAGAGAGAGAGAGAGAGAGAGAGAGAGAAAGAATAAAATGCATAAAAGCTGAGAAAATAGATAGACAAAGGGGTAACGGCAGGAACAGATAGATAGATAGATAGATAGATAGATAGATAGATAGATAGATAGATAGATAGATAGAAAATGGATTGCATTGTATACTTGTTAAATAGATAGACAAAAGTGAAAAATAGATGATATAAAAATTGAGAAATTAACAAGTCCAATTATCTAAAATGATTGAAAAACATTTATCAGATTTTTCCATATTTATTTTATTGAATACAGGCATTCAACATACCCCTTTTCTATAGGACCGAATACTGAATACTAGTATCCGAGATATTTTTGCCAACTCTTATAGATAGTTGTGAAAAGAACCTGTCTAGTTAACAAATAAAAGAAAAACTGAACGTGTTGAGAGAGGTGGGAAGAAAGAAAGAAAGGAGAGAGGAGATTAACCAACTCTCTATTTCATCTTCTAGATAGAAAGGGACGAGAAGTATATCAAATGAGTAAAATTCGTTTTCTCAATATTTCAATCGGGTTTTGAGGAAAGCGTCATATGACAAGCTCAGAGACCTGGCTGATATTGCCCATGTCAGAAAAGCCTGCAAAAATGGACTTGGAGTTTCGTTATCCATCCAAAAAGACATCAACCTGTCATGCACACCTGATATAAAGTTAGAGCTTGGGGGACAAAAAATATACTTACTTGAAACAGGACCAGCTTGTTTCGAAAATATCCTGCCCATTTCTAGATGCATTACGTTTATGAATGTTCATCTTTGTCTGAGTGGCTATGTTATATCGTTTATTTTTTTTTCTGTAGAGGTTGTTGAAGCAGCTTTTGCTGTTGTTATTGTCATTATTGCTGATGTTTGATCTGCTGTCGTTATTTTTGCTACATTAGAGTAGCGGGGCAGGGAAAGATGGAATGTTAGCTACGACTGACCATTTACGGTCCATTCTGTTGTCAAAGAATAAATCAAGGTATATTGATGGTTTGTTCTTTTTAGATATACAGGTAACACTACAGACAATCTATCTATCTATCTATCTATCTATCTATCTATCTATCTATCTATCTATCTAAGGTAATCAGACATTGCCCAGTAGTGTATAAGAAATAGATATACGCCTTCGGATTAATTGCATGTCTGCAGATTAAAATCTATAATGCATATGGCTAAAAACTTTTGATGCAGATAATAATTTGATAAAATTTTAAAGACAGTAAACAAATATTCAGGCACACGTGCGTATACACACACAATATAAATTTAATATATATATATATATATATATATATATATATATATATATAAGATAATGAATGTAAATAGATAAAAATATGAATAAATAAAATAAGTAAACTAAAGGTCATGAACATAAAAATAAATCCTTAAAAAAAGAACCAGAAAAGCCGATTTCTTCTTTCCCCCACTTTCTTCAATACCTCCAGTGGTCTATATACGAAAGTCCTAAAAGTAGTAATCATTATAATCTGAAAATCACTTGAGGCGTGAAACTGACAATCATAAAGAAATGTTGATTCCTATTCCCACACTCTCTATATCTACAAAAGTTCTATCTCCGAAACTGAACACTTTCCCCTATGAATATAAAATCTTTTAAACGTAACTCTAAAAATGTCTAAACAAAGGGTAATATAAAAAAGAGCTGTTCGAAAAATATGTTAAATGAAGCATTTTTCTTCCATGAGATCTTTTGTCATTTGTAGAGTAGGAGATCCTGCTTTATCACGGTAAAAGGAGATTCTATTCTGTTTGCACAAGATAAACGCTTATTTTTTATCCAAAGCTGCTATTAAACGCCCTAAATGTTAAAAGTAACCTGTGATTGTTTCATTATCGTTTAACAGTTTGTAATAAACAAATCCTTGTATATCTCACCATAAACTAAAATGAAACTTTCTTGAATGAGAGGCACCCTTGCTTAACTTTTTGGTAAGGGGTCCACTTCTTAATCGCAGAAATGGTTGTCTAAAAAATAAAAGCAAAAGGAACTTTAAGCTGACGAGAGACTGATTCTCAACTGACAGATAAGTTAGAACCAATTTTTCAGCCTTTTTCCCAAAATTTATGTAGTCATATAGCTGTAGTTACAATACTCCCAGATTTATAACAGTTATGTTTAGATTATCATCAACAGATTTTTCAGCTGCATCAAAACCAAGACCTGTTGGTCTTGGATGACCTTCTTTTAGTTAAACTGTAATACCCTTTCTGAAATGGAAAAAAAAATTCAGATCTTGATGTGTCATTTTTCATCCTCAGTTATAATGTTTTCCAGATATTTAAATTTCTGTATTTGTTTGATGTTGACAAATCTACTTTAATGTCTTAACATAACAACATAACATCCTTGCCTTTTTCTACTACTTTAAATCATACATGCTGTCTTCTTACAGTTGATGTTCATTATCCTTGTTTTTCTTTGTTACCTTGTCTAAAAAAGAGGTCGTGTAGTGTTCCTTCTGTGTCTGCCATTAACGAAGTGTCATCTGCCCAAATTCTTTTAAGATTGCACTCACCGATAATAAATCATGAGAGAGTGTCCATCGACCCTAACTATTATTGATTCATTTGGTTCATTTTCCAGCCTTCTTCAGTTGAATGTGTCAGTTGCAAATTTTAGTTAGTATCATTTTAATTTTGTGAAAAATGTATGACAAGCTGTAAAACATTTACTCATGACGCGTTTTGTTCTTCAACATTTTATTGGACCAAATTTGTTATATTGTACGAATAAACATGCGCACGAACGCGGGGTGATGGGGATTTTAGAATTTTGTTTTATAGCTAGACAAATTTATACAGAGTTTTTATCTTTTTCTTTCCATCACTCTTGTTATTAGTTATTTTGCCCTGTTGTAATAGAAGATCGGCCAAGAATAGTGAAATGTTGTAAGAGTCACGGCGGAAATTTACTGTGGATTACACTGCAATTAAGGCACTATCTAGACATTTACTTTGTATTGAATTGTTTGCTAATTTGATGTGAGTATCATTATTTATGTGAAAATTATGAGTAGTCTCGTTTCGCTGGGCAACCACCTCATTCAATGCATTGTTTTATAAAATATCCCTTTTTGTGTTCTTATAATCTTTTTTATAGATTCCATGAGGTTTCTCCTGTGTATGCTTACGAAAATTATTACAGGCGATAGAGAAAATTCCTCCGTCAGTTTTTAGCTTATTGTTTTGTTTATTATTGACAAAATCTTTTATTGTTTTGGAGGTAGTAGTAGCAAATTTTATGTAAAATTTAAATATTTTTTTCGATTGTTTGTGTAATAGACTTAGTAGGCAAGATAATATACATTTTTTATTCATACGGCTTTTCAGGAAGGGCCATTTTTTTGTTTATATATATATATATATATATATATATATATATATATATCATATATTATATATACATATATATCATATGCATGAGAAATATATTATATACACATGTATGTAAGATATCTATATATAATATATATACGTATATAAGTCATAGATATCATATATATGTAATATATTTATATATCAGGGATATATATTATGCATATATGATATATACATATTTCATAAATCATATATATATTATGTATATTATATATCATATATCATGTATATCTTAGAATTAGTACAATTTAATGAGTTGACAGTCCACTGTTGTAGTGATTTACTTTATTAAGAGTGCTCGATACTTAACAGAGAATTATATATTGTAAGTTTATAATAAAAAATATTTTACTACAATTCAAGGGACGTTTTGTTTCGGTAATTTCTTGTTAGCACATCGTCATAGAGTGAATTAATTTTTTATATTTCTAACTTTTTACTATTAAGAATTATTATACATAGAATCTAATTCCTAACTCTATTATATATTTTCCTAACAGTAAAAAAAAATTCAGTGCCTCAAGAGGTGCGAATAAGATAGTACCGAAACACAACGGCTCTTGTGTTTTAGTAAACTATGTTTTTATTATAAACGTATAATAAAAATATTACCATATTTATTTAAACATTTTGCATTTAAAGGCGATATTACGAAAGAGGAAAATTAACAACAAATATTTTATTTCTTACCTGATAAAATGATTTCCACAAAAATGTTAGGTTTCCAATGAGACATGAGATAGGCTGTTTATCTTCTTTTGTTAAACAAATAGACTGATCAAATTGTTAAAATTTCTGAACTTTTGGTGTAACGCCTCGGTGATGACACAAGATTATCTATTTATTTATGTTCACACCTATCTGTAAAAAATGATGCTATCTATCCGGGTGCGTTCTATATGTATTTATAAAACAAAAAGGCGTTCTATATGTATTTATAAAACAAAAAGGCGTTCTATATGTATTTATAAAACAAAAAGGCGCATAATTGGTATGTAGCGTTCTATTTATACTAGCTGAGTTTTATTGCTTGATTGATATCATGTATCATTAACAAGAGACTGCTGAAAACTTCTCAGCTTGAGTAAGAAATGAATTGAAAATATTTTTAAGTCCTGATTTTAGCAAGGAGGTTGCACTGATAACATTCAGCGCTATTTAACGTTTATTGTTAAAGTGTAGATGTGATTGCCTAAAAAGAAAAAATAGCGGCAACAAAGTTACTGTTTTACAGAAGGATGCTGAGAATACCATGTAAAAAGCATGTCAGCAAAGAGAAAATTTTAAGGATAATTGTACCGAAAAAATACTTTTATGTATAAAATTAAAAAGAGACACTGACAAAATTTTAGGACTAATAATGAGAAAAAATAATTGAAAAATGTGACACTGAGATAACGTTAAATGTAAGTAACAGAAGAAAGCAGCGAGTAACCTTCCTAACAAACAGACTGGATGGCAGAACAGAAACCAGATGGGGCATTAAGAGAGTAAACATTGTTTAGAGCTGTAATTAATAGAAAGTTGTAGAGAGTTATGACGCTCACGACCTGAAGGGACACAGCACATGAAAGTCGTTATTTAACTGAAAACTGAACTTATACTATATAACCTAACCTTTGAATGTGGCTTACGAAATTCTGTTACTGGTATAGTATGTGGTCTACCTTAAAAAGATGTATTATAACTGTCTGGTAAGGGTTAGTGTTAGGGTTATGGTTAGGAAAAATAATTAATTCTAATAAATAGCTGAATATTTATATCTATAAATATAATCTTACCGAGCTAGGCCCCATTCAAACTTGTAGGCTACTTAAAAAAGCAGGTGAACCAGACAGTATTGTAATAGAGATGCTGACAGCCTTAAAGTGTGTACAGAAATTACAGAAATAATAAGTGAAATCTATAACAGTGGTGAGATACCGGAGGAACTAAGCAGGTCGATTATCATAGCACTGCCTAAAAAGCCAGGTGCAAACGAATGTGAATTTCACCGGGCAATCAACTTCATGAGTCACATAACAAAACTCATTATCTGAATTCTGCTAAATATGGCGCTCAGCAGAATCAGGCCAGAGGTAGGATATGAACAGTGCTGTTTCCTCAAGGACACTGGAATAAGGAACGCGATATTATGCTTAGAATTTTATACAAATGAAGAAGGATGTGTACCTGTGTTTTATAGAGTACGCAAAGACAGTCGATAAAGTACGCCACAAAAACTTGAGAGAGCTGCTCAGAACCTAGACATATTTGGGAAAGACATTAGAATAATCAAAAACTTCAAACTACCCGCGCACGGCCAGGAAACGAGTTCAGCCGATATAAAAATATAGAAAAGGGTGCAAGATAAGTATTTGTTTGTTTGTTTTTCCGGATCTATTCAACGTGTACAGCAAAACTATTCAGAGACCCCGAAAAGTCATGCCAGGATTCATAATCAACGGCCACAATCTGAACGATATAAGATACACAGATGACAGTGTCAATAGTAGACACGGAAAGGAAACTACAAGACCTCCCCCAGAAGGTAACTAAAGAAAGCGGAGAGAAAGGACTACAAATAAATAACAAAAAAAAAAAGACTTATGCATAGTCATCAGTAAAAAAGAGGAGTTCAAAAGGCTAGCTACAGGCGGAGGATACGAAAATCAAGCAGGTGTAGAAATTTAATTATCTTTTTTTTTAATCATTTCCCCCCCAAGCAAGAGGTTACATAGGGGAAGGTGGTGAGAGAGTGATTAGATATAGGAAATGTCAGAAGGAGGGTGATAGACGAGTAAGGAGGTACATATGAAGAGTGTTTGAGAGAAAACGGAAAGTGCGACACTCAGATCCGAAGTCGAATTGGCATGTTCAAATATGCATTTCAGAAGCTGTGTAGACTATTGAGAGACAGGAAAATTTTGCTAAAAATAAAGAAGAGAATGCTGGATTGCTATGTGATGTCTGTTCTTCGATATGGCAGTGAATTCTAGACAATGTCCTCAAAGATGAAGGAGAGACTTGAAGCAACCGAAATGTGGTTCTACAGAAGGATGCTGAGGATACTATCGATCTAACATGTGAGAAACGATGAAGTTTTGGAGAGGGTGGAGACGAAAAGGAAACTAATACTGTGCACCAGGAAAAACAGCTAAAATTTCTGGGATATGTAATGAGGAAAGAGGGATAGAGAATCTGATACTAACAAGTCAGGTAGAAAAAAAGAGAAACAGGAGATATCAATGCGTAACATACTTAACGCGCTTGAGCAAGTGGATGGGAGAGCGTGCTAAGTGCCACTAGGGATAGGCAGATGTGGAAGGACATGATTGCCTACGTCCTAAAGAGGCATAGGACATAGAAGAAGAAGAAGAAGAAGAAGAAGAAGAAGAAGAAGAAGAAGAAGAAGAAGAATGAGAAAACTAGGCCACACTATACATATATATGGATGAGCGTCAAAAAGGATTGTTGCGCTTGATACTTGTGGATTTTTGGTGCACTGCTCATGTTTGTTGAAATAAAGATTAAACAATGCTGAAATGCATAAATAATTTTCATTCTGATATAATCTTATAGTTGAATTTGATCAGACCTCGTCATAAAAATATATGGAATAAATTGTCATGAAATCCAATTTCTAGTTAAGGAATAAAGGCTGCTCATCATTTTTATTATAAAAGTCAAATATCAAATATTTTCCATTTTTCTGAGACCGCTCCAGTAAGTAACCGACTTACAATCCTCTATCTTTACACAAGCCAGATCAGGATGAAAATGGAATACTGTTGACAGATATGGGTTAGAGCTGCCTGGTCTTCTCTTTCCAGTCTCGATAGAGTCTAAATGCGTTTCAGCATTCTTGTAGATAATGAATCATTTCCTACTCAACAACACCTTTCCCACAGACGAAAGGTCGCAAGCCTTTCGTCATTGAATCGCTATGTTCCTGGAAAGTCTTCAGACGAACTACGTTCCTTAATTCCAACAGTTCTAATCTTCACAGGCTAGGACAAGTTACGCAAGGCACTTTGTAACGAAATACCCTCATTCTCTTCCGTATTCCATTGGTGAGATGTAAGTTACACACGACCAGTTTCTTCCCACGAAACGTTATTCTGTAAAAGCGATTACCAAGAGAATGCTGCTCTGATCACTACCATGTTAATATGACTCGGATTAACCGTTATCTTAACCTATATATAACCATGAACTCTATCTCATACTCAGTTACCCCGACCTCTAGTGGCTCTTGGGCCTTGCACAGATACGAAAGTGATTAAAAGAAAATATCAATTACTCATTTGATCAGATATTAGGAAATAAATTAGACAAATATTTTACTATTCTCTTTTATCTCGTTTCATTTCAGATTTTCTGAAAAATATTTTATTAGTATGCTATTTCTTTATTATAGCGTTATCACTAAAGAGTATATGATTCAAAACTATTATAGCTTTATCACTAAAGAGTATATGATTCACAATTATTATAGCTTTATCACTAAAGAGTATATGATTCACAATTATTATAGCTTTATCACTAAAGAGTATATAATTCAAAATTATTATAGCGTTATCACCAAAGAGTATAAGGTTCAAAATTATTATAGCTTTATCACCAAAGAGTATATGATTCAAAATTATTATAGCTTTATCACTAAAGAGTATATGATTCACAATTATTATAGCGTTATCACTAAAGAGTATATGATTCAAAATTATTATAGCTTTATGACTAAAGAGTATATGATTCACAATTATTATAGCTTTATCACTAAAGAGTATATGATTCAAAATTATTATAGCTTTATTACTAAAGAGTATATAATTCAAAATTATTATAGCTTTATCACTAAAGAGTATATGATTCAAAATTATTATAGCGTTATCACTAAAGAGTATATGATTCAAAATTATTATAGCTTTATCACTAAAGAGTATATGATTCACAATTATTATAGCTTTATCACTAAAGAGTATATGATTCAAAATTATTATAGCGTTATCACTAAAGAGTATATGATTCAAAATTATTATAGCTTCATCACTAAAGAGTATATGATTCAAAATTATTATAGCTTTATCACTAAAGAGTATATGATTCCAAATTATTATAGCTTTATCACTAAAGAGTATATGATTCCAAATTATTATAGCTTTATCACCAAAGAGTATATGATTCAAAATTATTATAGCTTTATCACTAAAGAGTATATGATTCAAAATTATTATAGCTTTATCACTAAAGAGTATATAATTCAAAATTATTATAGCTTCATCACTAAAGAGTATATGATTCAAAATTATTATAGCTTTATCACGAAAGAGTATATGATTCAAAATTATTATAGCTTTATTAATAAAGAGTATAGAATTCGAAATTCGAAGTCTTCTTAAAAATATGATTCTGTACGTGTGTATGTGAGTGTGTTTGTGTGTGTGCAAACATTTGATGATGAATTTATTTTTATTTGGCATGTAGTAGCAAAAAAAACTTTTGAAACTTACAAACTATTCGATTGCTCCTGTAATTTTAGTTTGTGCTTGATACAGAATTTTAATTTTAAATTATTTCCGTAGGCAATAAACTAGAATATATCATTAATGCAAATTCGGATATTAGTTAAAAATTATAAAACATTCAAAATTTATTAATAAGACTTAAAATATAATAAATATAAAAAAATATAAAGTATAAATTAATTTCATAAACAGAAATCAGAATGATATAAAAAAGAATGAACATAAAAGTACATATTCATAAAACTGCATATAAGACCTGTAACGTGGAAGAATTCTAATATATAGTCTCTATATATCAAACTGACGGTAAGAAATTGAATGCCAAAATTTAAAAATCACACATGTAACGCGCTTCCACTCATAGAAGGATCTTCAGTCAGTTAAGAGTCATACGTGATACACGCTCTGGACGGTCATGTCTCGAAAGAGAATATTTTCCTGCTATTATTGTCTGCAGAAAAATGATCTGAAAAATCATACCAGACCAAAATAACGTTTGTCAGAGTAGATGAAAATATTAATTAAAACATTAAATATCCAGGGCACCTTGAATTTATAGGCCTTATTCTTGTATTCCAACATAAATATTTAATACCAATAGGGATATATTCTTGTCTTCCAACATAAATATTTAATATCAATAGGGATATATAAAAGAAACACCACAGACAAAAGACCATTGAAAATAGCTGTAGGAGTGGCAGAAAGTGCTTGTGAAAATAAAAATAATGGAATATATATATATATATATATATATATATATATATATATATATATGGAAATTTCGTTAAAAATGACAAAAAGAACTGCTGTGGTTAAGTCTTTTATATAATTTTTCATGTGATTTTTTCTTCTCTTTTCTGTTCATAAACTATTTATAAATTGTTGGAATGTTTTATTTACCTAAGCGCTTTCGGCTTTACTTTTAGCCATTATCAAGGATGAATTTTATTTTTACTTTTAAACTGAACGTAGGGAATGTTTTATGTACGTATTTATAGTTATAAGAATGTTTTATAGTTAGCCTACCAAACGCAATCCGTAACATCAGTCCGTTAACTACCATATATGATACACGCTTGGGCGATCATGTGTCAAAAGAGACATGACTGACTGGGCAGAAGATTATCCGCAGTAGGTTGCCGTTATTTTCTGCGGTAGACTGGTCGCCAACCAAGACTATAGAACCCAACCTGTCCTGTTATTTCACCCAAAACTGGAGGGAAGAAACGGATTAATACCTTTCCTTTTGTGCGTAAGTACATGCAGGGAAATCAACTGGAGTTCGAACTAGGCTCGCCGATATCCACTGTACCACAACGCACAACAATCCGTAACATACTCGTCGATAATACAAATGTAATAGAATTATCGACATGTAAAAAAAGGCTAAAAATAATAAAGCATTATAAATGAAAAAAAACCGCAATATGTTCATAGTGTTGAAAAATAAAACATTCCTATAACTTAATAGGTATAACCTTTCCAGACTGGATGTCATCGAAAGTGTATTAAGCTTCGTATATTTGTACATTAAGTTCTCTCTCTCTCTCTCTCTCTCAATAATAACAAGTTTGCTTTTGTTAAGACAGAATTAATATTTAACAAATTATATATATATTCTATATTTAAACGAGTTATTACGTGAACTAGGTTTCTACCATGAGTGATGTGTTCAGGCGATTTGCAATAACTGATTTTACCGTTTACCGTTTTTTTAAGAACGCTCGCGTAACAGTGTGTGTGTGTGTGTTTTTTTTTGTTTTTTTTTTTGAACGCTCACGTGGCAGAGAATTTTTGAACCCGCAATTTTTAAAAATACAAGGAATTATGACGTTTTCATTCATGGTTGTATGAACCTAAGAGGTATTTTTAGTATGGTTACACTTTGTCATAATTTCCGTTCTTTCATTCAGTAGTTCGTTTTTGTTTGAGAATAGCATAAACTCTAACTTTTTTGTCTTGGCACAGTTTACATATTTTGTCACTGTTGTAAGGCTTGACTGCTTTTACTATACTCTACGTTATGTCTGGGTATTTTCCATGTTTTGATTTTAATTTCCACGCGTAGCTAGCCAATTTTGTTCAGCCTTTTAAGTTTTCTATTTTGAATGTAGACTTTTGATTGAACCACCTGGTCTTAAAGGTGTCTTTGGTTGAACCCAAATATACTTTTTTGGGCATTTAAGCCATGTACATTTGACTTGTACATGACTTCTTTTGTATTGAAAAATCCTTGAAATGGACATTTATTTTTTCCCTGCGGTTGCATTCTTTATTAGTGGTCTTGTTTCTGGCATTTTTTTATAAAACTATTAAGAAAAACACCGTTTCGTGAGCCTTCTTAAAAAGACGATAAACTGTAAAATTAGTTATTGAAAATCGCCTGAAGACACCACTCATGGTAGAAAGCTAGGTCACGTAATAACTCGTTTACAAATTTAAAATTTTCAAAAGTTCTACAATATAATTGTATTGAACACTTTTTGACACAAATGTGGACTAGTCTAATCTTATCATGAGCAGAAACTAAGTAATTAAACAATATATATATATATATATATATATATATATATATATATATCGTATTCTGATGAACATTATCGAGGCAAAAGTGAGGATTTCAATTTGCAATGTGTAGTTATAAAGAGAATTAAAATATAAGGTTTTCATATTTTTTTATTTAAGAACGTTCAAAGTTATTCTTAAGGCAAACTATAAAAGTACAATATAAAGGACATTAAGTGATGCAACATAATGCCTAATGAAATATGGAGGATGCCAAAAGATATAATTTACGCTTAATTAACAAAAGTGTTTGCAATTAGTTATTCTTTAACGTTTTTATTTGTTTATATATATATTTACTTACTTAATTTTCATTACATTATTGTAATTATTATCTATTAATTTATTTTAATTTGATAAATTACTTATGTATTCATTTGTTTTAATTAACAAAATTTTATTTTACAGTTTTCTTTTAATTTTTTCGTTTCGGAAGGTAGACATTTGAAAAATATTTTATCAAGTCTAGGGCGAAACGCGTAACTAAAGTTTGCTTTTGTCTTTATCATATGTCTTTTTACAGATACATTTATATTTATATTTATGACTGAATGTTTGCTCACACCCATCCATTAGAGGGTGAGATGGATAAATTGTCTAAATTACGCAAAAATGAAAATAACATTAACATCTCATTTTAACTGATATATTTACCAATATTGGACAAAAATATCTTGAAGTACTAAAGAGTAAAATAAAATCGCCATTGCAAAACTTCTGAAACCTCCTGCATCTCTTCTGGTGGGTCTCGTTTTTTTAAGTTGATGAATGCTGCCATAATATTTGCCTTCAGTTCAACTTTGGTACTACAAAGAGTTTTGTTGATCTCTTGCTCAACTGAGCTCCACTCATAATAATAATAAGTTGCAGTCTGGGGAGACCGGTATCCAGATGTAAGATGTAATGTGGTCGGAGAAATTGTCTGACAGTCATGACTTGGTTTTCCTGCTTGTGTGATATTGCGCAGAGTTCTGTTGCTAGATATAGGGTCTTCCAGCAGCTACCCTCTTAACCCAGAGTAGCACTATCTTCTTGATGTAGGTCTCCGTGTTGAGTCTGAGACCATCTGAAAAGATGAATAACGTAGCCGTCACTAGTGATCACTGCAAACACCTTCGTAATCACCATTACACTGATCCAACACTCTGAAATTGTCGCATTAGAGTTTCAGCGCGAATTCCAAGCAATGCAGTAGGCCTTTTCCAAATTTCTGGTGGAGTGAATTGTCTAATCGTGCTCTTTTTCTCATAGACGTTGTCCAAATGCACCTACTTTGCTGTGCATTCGATAACATCAAAATCAAAGAAAGCTCATGTCCGTAATTAAAAGATAATATAGCGATAATTCATCTGCCGCACCCTATACATACACACACACACACACACACACACACACACATATATATATATATATATATATATATATATATATATATATATATATATGTTAGCAGGTGCATATTTTTATATTCTATTGTATTATGTTTTCTGATACAGTTTTTGGTGCTTTCTCTGAGTGAATACATTTTGCGAATAAATAAAAATATAAATAACTGCAAATGGTCAGGAAATATAACCGTTCCAAGCAAACACCCAAAATCTTAGCAAATGACCAAACTTCAGAATTGCTTGGCAAATAATCACGTTTTATTTGGACCGAAAAAATTTTCAGCACTCCTTGTAAAAGAATTAACTAGGATTTGGCGAGTCTATATCTTTTACGGTTCCTTAGGTTCGTTAACCTAGCGAAGAAAAAAATTGGGAAAATTTTTTTTTTTCTTTACTTTGACTTCCATTTTATCTTGAATGGCTTATGAAAAAAATCGGCACGTGCGGATAATGCATTTTTCTTACGCTGGAAACAAATTCTAAGCATTTGCAAATGTGATTTTTTTTTTGCTTTCTTGAAAGCAAAAACAACTTTGATCCTCTTACATAGAAAAATGTCTTAAAAAGTTTTCCTTATTTAAAAAAAGACCTCGTCAGTTGCCAGTAAAAGGTGCAAACTGTATCCTATACGATATACAATTTTCTTTGGTAACACGATTAAGAGATTTATATTATTTTGTGTATTGAGGCTTATATATATATATATATATATATATATATATATATATATATATATATATATGTGTGTGTGTGTGTGTATGTGTGTGTGTGTGTGTGTGTGGATACATAGATACATAGATAAATATCGTCTAAATTTATTTAATTTGCTTTGCTTATATTAATTTGTTTTAATATTTTGTAAGCATTCGCAGTGTGAGAATGAAGTACGTCTCTTTTTCGTAATGTCCTGATGTTATTTGATATTCCAAGGAGAGAAGTACTCAACCTGATCTAGAAGATTTTTTTGCTCAAATTATTTCCGTAATTTGGCCAGATATTTGAAAGTGGTTCAGGTAGAAAACTTTTCAGTATGCTGACGGATTTATATAATGATAATCTACACAGTTAACCACATAATTTTGATAATTGGAATTTAGCTATTATCATAAAATAGAATCATTTATTCCAAAAATTTCCTTCATAAACTTAACTTTATTTATTATTGTCAGGTTTGTTCTAATTCATTAAAAAGAGGTAGACAGTCAGATAGAGAAACATAAACAATTATATATATATATATATATATATATATATATATATATATATATATGATATAATAATAAACATATAAAAACATTCATTGAATATAACATTAACTAAAAAAGAAACACCACAGACAAAACACCATTGAAAATCGCTATAGGGGTGACAGAAAGCGCTTGTGAAAACAAAAAATATGGAAAATTTCTTCTACTCCCTTACTCCTTTAAACCGAAAAATATAAGAATGCTAGAAAAACTAAATAAAATTTAATGAAATTTTCCTTACCTGTAATATTTGATGATACTTTTTTAAATATATATATATATATATATATATATATATACATATTGGCAGCATTTTGTCATTAATACAGGTTTCTCTGAATAATATAGACAAGTTCTGTCTATTTATTTTGTGTTGTAAGACCCTTTCGTATGATCTGATTAGCTTGATAGTGTTGTCATGGAAAGACGACAACAAATCGCAATAATTGTTGATATTTTTATCAGGTCTGAGCTTTCGGCTTACATAAGCCATTATCAAAGGATGAACATTTAATATTCAGTGAACATAGAACATAAATTATTGCGGTTTCTTGTCGTCTTTCCATGACAACACTATCAAGCTAATCAGATCATACGAAAGGATCTTACACAAAATAAATAGACAGAACTTGTTTATATTATTCAATGAAACCTGTATATATATATATATATATATATATATATATATATATATATATATATATTCATTTAGATAGATGTGAGTTTGTGACCCTGAGTTTCATGCTCTTGCGATCGTCAAATTATATATACATACATTGTCACATATTATAATATATATATAAATATGTTTTAATGTCATGTCATGCACGTGTTAAAGCATGAAAAACAGTTCTTTTTATGAACATTTTAGAACATTACTACAGTACTCATAGTTGATTCTATTAATTGACATATA
>JBBBDQ010001671.1:3425000-3535000 GCA_037127315.1 Ascarosepion bandense
AGCAATTAAAATAGTGTAAATAGTTACAATATCTCATCTAAAAAATATAGACAAAAAAAAAAAATGAAATCTATAAAAGTGTAAGCATTTATAAATAAACTTGGGACTAATCACGTTCAAATGAGAGTTAATTGAAAATAAAATCTAACAGACATGAATGTAACCCTAATATGAGTAGATTGCAATAAAGCGTAATTATAGAGTGGTGAATGCTTCAAACTAGACCAAAGAAAAAAAGCTTCAACCAGTTTGACGGACAAGGAAGTTAATGGTTATCCCAAAACTCTACACCCGAATGACGACATCTCCAGATTTTATACAAAGAAAATAAACGGGGAAAAATATAGTTCTTTTCAGTCTCTTCAAATAAACAGATTAAAACTTGCAATATCTGCGCAACAAAACAAATGATTTTATAACGCTGTGTATAAATGAAGGACAGGAAACTCTTCTAAGAAATATTCTGAGAATCTGTTGAGCTGAAAGGTCGCAAATATAATCATGCAGAGATAACCTAAAATGAGCAACAGAACTTCTAATGAGAAAAAATAATATCAAAATAGGAAAAATGTCGCCATTTTAGGAGCAATAACTTCATTATAACTGACTGCTTTAAACTGGCTCAACAAGAATTCAAAAACAGGCACGTCAGAGTAGGAAGAGTCACTTTTCTGAAATTGTATTTTTTCAATGGATTTTTTAATCCGATATTATTTCTTGCAATAACAAACTTTATTTTTAGTTGATGCACGTGTTTCAGTTGAATTCCTTGTTTGTTTGTTTTTGGGTCGTTTATTATCTAATAATATAAGTAACAATGATGAATAAAAAAAAGCTTTGCACTTTTTTAATTGATTTTTGAATCCGATATTTTTTATAACAATAAACATTATTTTTAGTGGAGACTCGTGTTTAAGTTGTCTCTCTCTTTCTTTGTTTTGTTTCGTTTTTTGCTTTTTATTTCGTTTTTTTTTTTTTTTTTGTGGGGGTCGATTATAAATACAATAATATAAGAAATAATGTCGGATTAAAATTTGCGTTCATCCCATCCAAGGCAACGGAGACACAAGGGTTTAATGGGCGTGGAAGAGTTAGAAACAGAAATATTGCTAGGGAGAGTAATCAGGAGAACAGTAGATAGCCACTGACATCGCATTTATATTTTTCTAGATTAAAATTAGCTGGAAAACATGAAGCAAGAAGGAAGTTCCATCAGTAAAATGTGCAAGAAAAGAAAGTGTTAACATAGAATTTAAGTTTTAAAATTACCGTTTAGATTTCGGGTAGAAAAAATAAAACTAGCACATAAAAGTCTGTGGAAATCCCGACGAGCGATCTTCTTCTTTATGAGTTGTGTTCTTTCAGGACGTAGGCAATCATGGACTTCCACTTGCGCTTGTGCCTTTCACTTGGGATCTCTATCAAACCCCGATCCACCATCAATTTGCTCAAGCCTATCAAATATTTCTCGCACTGCTTTAATGCATGTTTCTTTTCCTATCTGCCCGTCCTTTGAGTATTAGATTCTCCAAAGCGTTTTTCCTCATTATGTGTCACAGAAACCTCACCTTTCTTATCCTGATGCTAAAATAAGTTACCCTCTCGTTTGCATCCTTTCCAACACCTTGTCGCTGCTCATATACTCAGCCGATAGTATCATCAGCATCCTTCTGTTGGACGAGATTTCTGTTACTTTAATCCTCTACTTCATCCTTGAAGAGATCGTCTAACATTCTCTGTCAGAACAATAGAAGGACAGATATCACATAGCAGTCTAGCACGTGAGATTCAGGTAAATGCCATTTGTGATACACGCTTGGTGATCATGTTTCTTTCGAGACATGACTGAATGGGCCGAAGATTTTCCCGAATTTAGTTGCCATTACATTCTGCTGTAGACTGCTTGCCAACTAAGGCTAGAGAACTCAATCTGTCCTGTTATTTAACCCATATCTGGAGGAAGAATAGACAGATTAATAGCTTTCCCAATAGTATTTGCTCTTAACTGAATTTAATTGGAATTCGATCTCGGCTATCCGATTTCTCGTTCCGAGCCGATATCCTCCAATAACCACTGCACCACAACGCACATCAAGAAATTAGGGTTCTTTAAATAAGCAAATTGAACTTTTCTTATAGAAATGGTCTTTCGTGGCTAAATTGATAAGATCATACATCGATTAATTTCCCTAGTAAAAACAGATACAACTACAATTCCTGTTGCTTGAGCGAGCATATATATATATATATATAGACAAAACTTCTTAAGTTTTGTTACTTGTTATTAATTCACTGTTTAAGAAAATTACAAACTGAGAAAGCAATTCAAATAAGGGTACCGACTAGAAATTGGTAACTGGGCAGATGACTAAGATTAGACCATATAACAAATTATATGCTCACAAACTACAGTCTGTCTTAGAAAATACAAAAAATGTTCATCAACTGAAGATCTACACGCACTGCCCCATTCGAATGGGAAAACAATCTACAACAGAACACTGTCACGACAAAAGGAATGTAGAAACTTGTTAAATATAATGACCTTGCCTGAGAAGTGAGAATATTTTTGTACATAACAGTTACAGATATGTCTGTAACAGCTCGCTTGAACTGTGCGAAGAATCAAAATTAGATGAAATTGAAGTCCATGTTTGTTCTTATATAATTTTCTGGATCGTTATTAATACCGTTTCGATCAAATTCCTTCTTTGTAAGCATGTTTATTTTATATTATCTACATTTTCATTTATTTCTTATTCTTGGAGTCGCTTCCTACAGATTTTTAAAGTTTACTTAGAGGAAAGAAATCTTTTTTTTCAGATCTACAGTAAATAGTGGCTGTCATAATTAACCATGTATGTGTATGACGCGATCAATCCATTTTTCCGCTATAATATTCTACAAGATTTTATGCATGGTCCTAAATCTCATTTTTTATTTATTTTGTCAGATGTTAACCTGTCCTTTTAGAAACAACTCCGAATATCTATAGATATACTATTTAAGCTTTTGGTGAAGTTTATCCTTTTCAATGTTGATTTTGCAATATTACTTTTTAAGTTTCGTTTTCATAAATTTGTCTTTCTTTACATTCTGCTTAATTGAATTCCCTTCCATACTTGTAGTTCGTTTTCATTCAGTTCTATGTTGTTTTATTGTTAGGTAGAAAATATATTCTCTTCACTCTTTTTATAATGTGCTTCACCAAAAATACACATTTCTTGATTACAAACGCCATTCTAATGTCGTGATTAGAGATTGTTAGTGTTTGTACCAAAATATCTAATTTTATTTTTGACAAACAATTTTAATTCATTCATAGATCTTGAATTCATGACCCTATCCAATAGATTAGAAGCCTTTATATATCGTCACATTTATGCGGTCTGCTATGAAGATGTATCATTGTTATTTTGAAATGTATTATGTTCTAAATTTTTTTCTATAGTTACAAACAACCTGATAAATTTTATTTAATTTATTCATGTCAATGCTAGATTCATCTTTATTCACTTGATCAATAAATGATATCACATTTGATCCTCCAGTCCTGTGTTCTATACTTTTACACAAATTCATTTCCAGGTAGACATTCATTGTTTTGTAATCTTCTCTAGCATCCAAACTAAACTTAGGATTTTCTTCGTGAAAAGCAGCCACGTGTTTGGCCTGTAACTTCTTATTTTCTTCTTTAATTAAAATTGTTTTATTTTTTTGTTTTCTTCACAGGGATTGCTGTTTCTTTTAGCCATTTGTACAATTACTACACTAGTTTTTTTATTATACTAATGTGAGGGTTTTATATCAGAACCCATGAATAATATTCTCAACTACGGATTTTCAATTATCTATATAATTTTATGTAATTCCAGTCTTCGATACCACATATCTTTATTTTTGGTTTGGGTACTTTTTTGATTTTACTATTGTATTCTTTCTTACATTTTGCGACCATCTATTCCAAGATTAAGTTCAGTACATGCTCATTTTTTCTATCTTGTATTGCTTTATTTATTTACCTGTAGAATTTACTTTCTTCATACCATTTAAAGGCGTCAAAATCAAACAAGTACGGGAATTTAACTAATTCCAAAAACGGCGAAAATCTAAAGGCGATTTCTTTTATTGATAGTTTCCTTCCAAAAACTAAACAAGGAAACGGCAAAACTTTATTTAAAAAAAAAGCTGTCATGTAACATCAATCCTCCCATATGGTAGTAAATGTTGAACACAGATGAAGAGTATTTGTCTATATTTCTGAGACGAGGTAGTATTTACAGTATTTACATTATTCAGACTATTGTCCTTATCTTTTTCGGTTGTTGTACGCTCCGGACTTCTTTAGGTGCTAAAAATTTTAACAGACCTCTTTATTACAATCACTGGGCTATATCATTTACATTCTTTGCGTAGAGCTTCTTCTAGCAATCATGAATTATCTCCCTCTAACCCTGTAAGTTACTTGTTCACCACTGCTGTAGTCTGGTATTAAACTCACAACTCTTTGGGTCAAATCACAGGAACTCACCAACGTCTATAACTACTATATAGCATTTTAAGAAGGCCGGAGCGTACAATGGACGAAACGTCGTACAAATGGTAACAAAAATGAGAACAATAGTCCGAATAATGTAAATACCACAGATGAAGAGATGTAACGATACAGAAAAAGGTCATAAAAATACCATGAACGGAACATATAACGAACGAGGGAGTTTTCATAAAAAATAAAATAAACAGGACACTTAGGCGTAGAATCAGAAAATGACAGTGGACATTTCCGAGGCATATAACGAGCAATAAGTGGTTGGAAAATTTGATATTCATAGCACATACTGAAATCAGAGCAAAACTGAAAATCTTCTTACCTAACAATATAAATGTAAATGAATGGCAGAGCAGAGCTGGGAGCGATAGTAAGAGGACAGTCATTGCATAGAGCTACGAATGATAGGAAGTTGTAGAGAAACATAATCACAAGTCATGAATGGTCATTTTTTAAAATCGTTCTACCTCAAGCAAGGCGTTACTGACATTGGTACGCTGAGGAAGAGGCAATTAAAAAGGAGAGTGAAAGATTACATAAGAAGAGAGCGAAGAGAACAAGGAATCAGTTACAGAGGGTGTCAGAGAATAGTTAAAAGAAGAATGGGAAGATTGGTGTGTAGAAAATTGCATGATAGTAGAGTAAAAAGGGAGAAGTACAAGATACAGGGGTTGTTGTGGAAAGGATAAGAAATGGAAGGGAGTCAAGTTAATAAGAGATAGCATTTAAAGACTTGTAGATAGTAGCTATTAGAGGAGCAAGTATAAGGAAGGGAATTCCACCAGCGGAAAATGTGAGAAAAGAAGCTGGGGATTAGAAGTGGCAAATGAATTTGCTTGTTTTACTGTAAAAGGGTGGGACATTTTTGCCAGTCTGGTTGCAAGAGTAAATTCACCAAGGAGCTAAGCTCGTCGAAGCAGAAGTATTAAAATCTTTTTTAGAAGAGACAAAGGGACGTCACATCTCGTCGATGAGAAATTGAATGGAATCGAGCTGCTAAGTCAAGATCGATTACATTAAAGATTTTCCTCTGAATCCTGTCGAGAACCCTGAGAAGAATAGCAGGGGCGCTAGACCAAATAAGACAACAGTATTCAATGTACGGATGGATTGATGATTGATTATATGTAAAATGGACTCAGGCAAGAAAACCTTCCTGGCCTGACAACCTTCCTAATAGCAGATTTAGCTATTGATTTAGTGTAGTCGTTCTACTTGAGGTCTTCTGAGAGGGTGGGGCCAAATACGCGCAGTGTTGACTAGCATAATCCATGCTGATTAGGAGCAGGAGGGACTGTCTATGGCTGTTAATAGATAGCAGCTTCGTTTTGGAAGCATTAGCATTTACAAACCGTTTCTTTCCCCAGTCCAACACAGATTGGAGGTCCTTCTCAAGATCAGCAGCGAGGTTATCTTTGTCCGCTTTGGTTGGAGTAAATAGTGGTGTCGACAGTGTAAATGCTTACTTAGGATCTGGAGGCATGCCCGTTCAAACGGCCTTCATTATACGCTTTGATAAGAAACTTGGATCAAATCAAGCATGCGTCTACTGATACCATAGCTTTGTAGTTTTCGCAGAAGGCCAGCGTGCCCGGCCCTATCAAATGCTTTAGAGATATCCAAGACAATAGCTAGATCTTCACTGTTCTTATCGAGGGCCTGGTATGTATACTCGATGATGGTACTTAGTATTATCAGCAGTAGATCTGGCAAAGCGGAATCCATACTGTCTGTCGGAGAATAATTTATGGGCGGTGAGATGTTGAACTATATAAGCATTGATGATAGGCCCGAACACTTTGCCGAAAATAGGTAGGAGGCTGTTAGAGTGGTAATTGGGTGAGTCTGAGTGTTCTCCAGAGTCCTTAAATACAGGTACCACAGAAAAGAACTACCAGCAGGCAGGAAAACAGGAAGTAGAGAGTCAGCAATTATAGAATTTGGAGAAAACAGAAGAAATTTCAGGGGTACATTTCTTCAGATAATGACCGGTATTCCGTCGCCTCCTCTCGCCTTATGAGGGCCAAGACTTGAAATTGTGCTAGAGACCAGAGAGGAAGTTCTGCAAACATCTCTCAATTGAGCCTCAGTTCTATGATGGAAGTCAGGTGGGGACACTTCAAACGAGTCAAATCTGAAGTTGAAGGAGAATTTGCGAGTAAAGCACTCAGCCTTAAAATTGAGAACTCTCACTTTTACAGCTATTACTAAAATCTGAGACAGTTTTTTCCGGCTATCATCTTTGAGAAAGATTTTCTGTACATGCACTGATTTATTCATTCTGGTGTCTATAAGGGAAAACTATTCATTTTTGTTTATTCTTTGTGATGTCTCTTTTGCTCGTTAGAATACTAGTTAAATATAAGTAGTTTTCCTAGTAGTCGACAGGCCTTAGTTTCGATAGCGAAACCAAGATACTTTACAATATTATTTTTATTTAATAAGATTTCTCGAACATTCATGCTGATATGTAAAAATAAATAAATATATTATTTAATAAATAAACACAGCCTACTCAAATATGGGATCCACTAAAAATAACTTTAAAATCGATAAAAACAGTAAATTGTATGAATAATTTACATTCAAATTACTTAATTAAAATTCTTAAAAAATAATAATAAATTTGCATCACGTCAAGTTTTTGGACATTCGATTTAATGCCTTCTACCCAATTTTATAGAGTATAAATAATTCATTTCATTAACGTACTTTTCAGATCAATTATCATATAAGTAGCGAAGTAATCGTTTGAAGTAACCAGGTTAATCAAAATAATCGTTGCGCAATATGGTGTGATTTGAAGCGTTGCCTGTACAACCTTTTTGCTATCACAATCTATTTCATCATCATCATCATCATCATCATCATAATCATCAGTTCCATGACTTCGTGGGCTGTAGTTTCACTACTCAGATGAGCATGTAACCAGCTGCTTCCGATTATCTCAGCTGCATTCCAGTATCTGTGTCTCTGTGAATGATCTTCCAATTCACTCAATGATGTTAACAGTCATTTTTTTCTCTGTCTCTTCTTTTCATACCAAAAGTAGTGCCTTGTAGAATGACAAAGAAATGATTATTTGCTCTGATGATGTGTTCATGCCATTTCAACTGCCTCTCATTGACGGTGGTTATAAGTTCTTCCAACTAGTCTCATGGTGTCTTACACTGCGTCAATCTCTTTAAGGATCTAACAGATTGTAATTCTATGAAAATCGATGTATGAATAACATAATGTAATTTTTAGGTTCAATGATAAACGTAATTAACAAATTTTGTTAAATGTTAAAGCCACTAAAAAAACTATTCCTGTTAATAGGTTCTTGTTTTGTGTTACCTTATTTTGTGTTGTCTTGTTTCACATTCTTGTCTTCAATCATGACAGCCAAACAGCAAGTTATTTACTGTGGTATTCTGCTGTAGCTGCATTTCATTTACGCCAGAAATGCAACTGGGGTACTTTAGTAGAAGAGCTTTCAGATATTCAAGCTATGTTGATTATAAAGTGTATGATTCACGTCTAATGGGTTTTTGACTCGTGATTTTTTTTCGGTGCCGCCCATAATTGAAAAGTCTAGGAACTATTTCTTTTACGGTGGTATGCAGGCGAAACTAGACTGATAACATTTGTTCTTCCAGTGTTTATGTTTCATTGTTTGGTTTGTTTTTCTTTCTCATTTTCCATCCAATTTTCTTTTCTCTTTTTCTTTTCTACTTCACTTTACTCTTCCCTGCTTTTCCATTTTTCTTTATGTTAAATACTTTATTTTTATGCTTTCTTTTTTCTTGCCGTGCCTAGACTATTCAGAGTTTTTTCTTTCTTTTAAGTTGATATTATTTTTTATTTCATGTTTTCTGTCTTTCTTTTTCACTCTTTCTTTCTAACTTGTTTCTTTCTTTCTTTCTTCTTTGACTCAATTTTCATATTCTATTCCTTTTTTCTTTTTTCTTTTCACTCACATTTGGTTTTTATTGTACATTTATTATTACATTTATTTCCTTTCTAGTTTTATTTTTTATCATGTTTTTTACTATCATTTGTTTTTTAAATTTTTGTTTTTTTTTATTTTTCTGTAAATTACTGTTTTATTTTTCGTTATGTGTTTGTTTACTGGATTTCTTTTCTTTACCTGAAGACAAGTATATTGCCCTGTTCGCTATTAGCATTTTTCATTTGTTTTCATTTTAGTATTTAAAGGAAATAAGATATATATTCCAAGCTAAAAAGATGCTAACAGCTTTTTTGTAGAATAAATATCTTAAAATTTCATTGCATATCTTATTATTTCAAGAAGATATGACTTCCATATTATAAATATCTCTCTCGCGTAATCTTTATCTGACCCTCTTTTTATTCTTTTCTTTCTTTTTCTTCAGCTAACATTCTCTAAATTATTTCTCTCTCTATCTATCTCGCTTTCTCGCTCGCTCGCTCGCTCACATGCATAAACATAATTATACGTACGTTGAAACGAGTTACATTGCAATAACTAAACTGCGTCTAGAGATTATATGCAAAAGAGGTATTGTCAAATATTTTATGTAAAATTCATAGATATGTGTTATCTAATAAAATAATTGGTACTTTTATGTATAGTTAGTAAGCATGAAAGCAATTAAGTCCCAATTTTCAATTTCAGGTTTATATTTAGTAGTTTTTCAGTAATTATAGCAATTTGCAGTGTGAAGTGATTATTTGCAAGAGCTAAAATTTAGTATTATGGCTCGTAAAAAAGAACTAACAAAGAATGAAAAGAACTATATCATCAAAGAAATTAGCAAAGGAAAGTCTTTGCTTCAAATTTCTGAGGATTTAAAAAAAGGATCATCGAACAATCAATATGTCAAATGAGAATTTAACCAAGGAAAAAACGTCTCAAATTGAATTCAGGAATTTAACAAAGCGAGATCTATCACATATCCGTAAAGAATTAATAGGAAACCCAAATGCGACACGTGGTTTCATATTTGAGGCCGCTGGAGCTCCTAGGGGTCAAGGGAAACAAGGTGTAAAGCATTAAGAAAGTTTGCTGATGTAAAATATCAAATAAAGAAACCCATTTAAACAAAAAAAACATAAGGAAAGGAGATTGCAGTGGGCAAAAAAATACATGAAAACTGATTTCAGTAAAGTGCTTTTTACAGACGAATCAAGGATCATCCTCGATGAGCCCGATGGCTCGGCTCGAGGATGATTTTGCAAGCAACATGACTGAAGATTTTTTTTGTAAACGCCAACAAGGCTGTGGTGGGATCATGATATGGGCTGAGATTATTTGTAATGAGCTCGTGGGTTTATTTAAATTGAAAGACGGGGTTAAAAGGAATTCCAAAATTTACAGTGATTATCTATTGCAATATTTCTTTGAATGGCTTGATAACCAGTCTTTAGCCAAGTATAGATCTATGATATTTATGCACGACAACGCACCAAGTCATGCATCAAAGTTTACTAAATCCTGGTTGAAAGTAAAGGGATTTGTTGAAGATTCTCTTATAGACCTTATGGCCTTCAAATAGCCATGACCTGAATCCCATTGAGAACCTGTGGAGCATCCTCAAGAAAGATATTTATTATAATGGAAGGCAATTCAACAGCAAGTGTGACCCCTGGGAGGCAGTTAAAATTGCTGCAAACAACTTACCAGCCGCTAAAATGGCAAATCTAACATTCGATGTTGACAATAGGCTGCTAAGAGTTATTGTAAAGAAAGGAGCATTTGTGCAATAAATTTTAGAAGGTTCTTATTATTTTTTGTTAATATATCTTTTATTTTTCAAATAAAATGTTTTTATGTTTTTCCTTTAAGAAATTGACGAATTTGTTATAAAATCTTTTCATATTATTTCTTACATTAGTTTTACAAGGTATAATAATGTAAAAGTCTCAATGTAAATAGTTGCAAATAAACTACTGACAGTTAAATTAGTCTGTTTTGTTAACATAGTAAAATTTTTTTCAACAAAAGACAATAGTTTTCTCTATCACTATATATCTAAGTTAATAATATTGAGTAGAATCTAAACAACATCATAATAGGACTTTTAACATTAAAGACGCATCTCTTTATACCAATTCATAACTTGCATATAATCTCTAGACGCAGTTTATCACGATGCAGTTAAGCTAAAAAGAAAGAAATGTTCAATCGCTTAATGGTAATCATGTTTTTCTCGCCAATCATATTATTGATTTATGAAGGAAAATATCTTTTTGATGATTCCAGATAATCGGAGAAGCATTTCAAAGAAAACAATGGCGTATATATCCCACTGGATTCTCATCAACTAATATATAAATATTACATTATAAAAATGTATATATAAAAGTGAATACTGAGTTCAACACTCAGGGGCGACAATCTGTTTCCTGCTTAAACGAAGTCTCCATGGGCTATCAGTAATTAAGTTAAGTGCCATAGGTAATACACGTCTAGTCAATCATATCTCGAAAGAGTCATGACTGACTGGGAAGAAGATATTCCAGGAGTAGGTTACCATTACTTTCTGTGGTACGTTTGTTGTCAACCAAGGCTATAGAACCTAATCTGTCTTGTTATTTTACCTATATCTAGAGGAAAAGACGGATTACATTTTCAAAGGTTAATAGATCGAAAGGAAATGCAAAGAATTTAACTGGAATTCGAATTCGATTCTCCAATTTCTCTTTCCGAGCCGATATCCACTGCATCAAAACGCACATCATGGACTGTGCATTGCAGTTAAGTATCAACCAGACTGTTGCCACTGGGTGTTGACCTAATGGCCACTTTTATATTTTCACAAAGTTTATCTCTGATAGTAAGCACTTTAAACCATCAATAAAACCTAAAACTATATATTGTGTGTGTGTGTGTGTGTGTGCGTGTGTGTGTGTGGCACGCCTTCCAGCGAGTAATATTGCCATTATCCATGACACAGTTTTCCTTCCCTTAAGGTCGACGGATTTGCCAAATATTTTATAGCGATCTCTAATTCAAATTTTGAACGGAAAACCTAAATTCTTTTATGTTCGTTTTTTTTTCAGTGTGTATTATAAATGTTAGAAGTTTCTAAATAAAATTTCTACATTTCTGTTGTGAGACCGAGACTGACTTACATCATGAACTGTTCCAGTACTATATTACAATGTGAACGGTAGTATTATCGGAGTAGCACCAGCAGTGCTACTATTGACACTGTCGGCTCTCTGTCTTCGGGTGGGGAGCGCTCTTTGTTTTCGAGCAGAGAGCACTAACTCAGTCGTGGTTCCCCCGAAGGGTAGAATCACGACTGGGGAACGATAGACAGGTATTTTGGCCGGGCTATATGGCCCGGAAAACCCACTTATAACTGACGTTGTGTCACATGCTGCCCTTAGTGGGAGGGCCAACTAAATGTTGTAACACCAGTAGTGCTACCATTGACACTGTCAGCTCTCTGCCTTCGGATGGAGAGCGCTCTTTGCCTTCAGTCAGAGAGCACTAATACAGTCGTGGTTCCACTGACGGGTAGAATCACGACTGGGAAAAGACAGACAGATGTTTTTGGCCAGGCTATATGGCTCGGAGACACACATTAAAAAAACCTTGTGTCATATTTCTACCTTTGGCACTGTCAGCTCTCTGCCTGAGGGTGGAGAGTGCTGACCTCGTCGAGGCTCCGCCGAAGGGTAGAGTCACGACCGGGGAAAGATAGACAGATATTTTTGGCCGGGAAGACCCACATATAACTGACCTTGTGTCACATGTTGCCTTAAATGGCAGCACCAACTAAATATTGTAGCTTTAGTAGTGTGCAGCCGCGTATGACTATCAATATCGGACACCACAGGATAGTAAGCTCCGCTTACTCTACCACTATTCTTGTAACCGTTCTGTTTAATCTATCTTTATTTACCTCTAACCCGTGTTCCGTGTTTTCCTTCCGTTGCCCCCACTTTTGGTCCACATCAGTGGCGACAGAGGATTCGAGACACGCATTCACGCCGAAACCCAAAAACCCCAGTCCTACATCAGTAGCGACAGAGGACTCGTTTAACCCTACTGGTTCCTTCATATGTGTTGAACTAGAATTTGAGTTGGCATTACTACATCAGCGAAGGAAACGCAATACACAGCTACCTTTTACAAATAATATTCAAGGTTACACAAGTATGTGCAAACAATAAACGAACAACTAAGTATCGAGAACGACTGCTTACAAAAAACCCAGCTTGTGCACGAACAAACTCATAAAATCAAGAGCTGGAAGTACTAAGTTTGACTTAAATTCGAAAAATCTATTCACCAAGTTGCCAATTCAGCAAAGTTTTTAAAATTTTATGGAATTGATTTGAATTCCTACAAATCTCGTGCATAAAATTACCCTCCCTCCAAATTCACCGAGGTGAGTTTTTCTAAAAAAAAAAAAAGCAAGTTCTCCGAAAAGAAGGAAAAAAATATCCAATGCATTTATTTATTTTTTACTGTCTAAGTGATATACTTCTCCTCGCACTTCAAAAAAGGAAAAAGATAAAAAATTTATTCTTTTATCAACAATTACAAAAGCCCCCCGGCGAAGGAAGAAAAGAGTAAAAAGACCTGCTTAATTGCAAATACTTATGCAAATGAACTGTTGAGCGCCTACCAAGAAATAAGTTTTTTCTCCCTTTCCTTGGTGAAACATTTTTTCTAGAGGAAAAAAATAATAAGTGTCGAGAAAATTTAAATGGTCACATTGAAATTAACGGAACAACGGTATCTCGAAAGATCTAAACCCGTAAGTAGCTCATCTTAATTTTATTAATTGTCTGTCCATTATTTTTTTATAAAAGAGAAAAAGATCTCTTCTCTAGGTACAGGGGTTTTCAAAACAACAGTAATTGCTGTGATTTTTTTCTGTTTTGTGTGATCTTTCATCTCTTTATTCTACATATTATAAAATCGCTGTCATTCTTTTTATCTAAATATGGAAGAATTCCAAAATATAATTGTCCAAATGTTAAAGGTCCAGATGGACCACCAACAAAAATCAGATGAAAGACAGCAGAAATTGGAAGAAAGATTCCTCAAATTACAGTCGGACCAACAAACGGAACAGAAATTTCAACTACAAAAAAATCAGACGAAAGACAGCAACAATTGTTTATGGAGTTACATAAACAACAAATAGAATTCCAACAATTTACACTTCAGAAAACAGAACTACAGCAAAAACAACTTAAAGAATTACTTGCAAATTCATTTAACGGCTCTAAAAACTCTGGAAAAGATACGACATTTTCCCAGAGTACAATCTACAACTCGATTGAAACATTCGAATACTTACCAGAGAAAGACAAATCTTTCGAGGCTTTTTACAGGTGCTATAAAAATATTTTCAACGTAGACTGTGAACAATGGCCTAGTGAGAAAAAGGCACGTCTGTTATTAAGAAAACTGGGAACTATCGAACATAGTAGGTTTGTAGACTACATATTATCCAAGAAAATTACGGACCTGAATTTTTCAGAGACTATTAAGCTCCTTTCGGAACTATTCGGACCTAACATAACTTTGTTCCACAAACGTTGGAAATGCCTGAACACAGTCAAGGACGACTAGCAAGATTTTCTAACGTTTGCAGCGTCGGTAAACAAGCTCTGTAATGATTTCAAACTAGCTGAGCTGACTGCCGACGATTTCAAGTCCTTAATATTTGCACAAGGTCTAGTATCAGTAGAAGACGCCGAGGTCAGACAAACGAACAGAGATTAGCTTTTCAAAAATTGGCAGAGGATTTTCAAAGAGTAATTTCTGTCAAGTGTGACTCAAAAACGATCGAGGAATCAGGTGTGGCTCAGATTAGAAAAATCAGAAGCAGCCCAACCTCTTATTCCCCGCAAAAAGACAAAAGGCAAATCTCATGTTCTCAATCCTGCAATAAACAAAACATGAATAGGCTAAAGAAACCTCCCGGACCATGTTACCATTATGTAAAATGGAATTGGATGAAATTCTGTCCATCCAAGAAGAAAACATATTGCAAAGATTGCAATAAAAATGGTCATAACTTAACTCAGTGCTGGTACGCTAACAAAACAAGGAAACACAAAAGTAATATTAGGCAAGCCCAATCAGACAACATAGTTCAATAAGCACTTTTTGAGGAAAAATAGAAAGTACAACGTCCAATTTGGAAAAGAAACTCAAACAACAATTTCACCAGGTTTTTTTTCTGGTAACCTTGGGAAATATCATAAAATTAAAAGCTACGTTCAAGGTGAAGGACGATACAATAGCAGATTTCAAAAAGAAACGGAATGTCCCTTTCGCTGCTCTAGAGCAGATCAACAAAGAATTAGATAGACTCGAACAAGCGGGTATTTTATCAAAAACAGATTGAACGAATGGGAAGCACCTACGGTTTATGTCAAAAAGAAGTCCAACCAAATACGAGTCTGTGCAGATTTTTCCACAGGGCTAAACGATGCCTTGCAGGATCACCATTATCCCCTTCCAAGCCCTGAAGAAATCTTCAACAAATTGATTAGCGGAAAAATCTTTTCCAAAATAGACCTCTCAGACGCATACCTTCAGATAGAGGGGGATGAAGAAAGTTCCAAATTGCTCTACATAAACATCCGTAAAGTTCTGTACAAATATAACAGACTGGCTTTTGTAGTAAAGATTACGCCTACAATCTTTCAGCAGATCATGGACGCCATGCTGGGCGACCTTGACTACGCAACAGCCTATTTGGATGGTATACTGGTGACCAATAAAACGACGGCAGAGCACCGGAACCCTATAATAAACGTATTTGAGAAATTACAAGAATACGGGCTTAAGGTTAAGGAAACAAAGTGTGACTTTTTCTTACAGAGATCAAATACCTAGGTCACATTATAAATAGAGACGGTCGTCGGCCGGATCCAGAAAGAGCTAATGTGATCAGAAACATGCTGCCCCCAGTTAACATTCAATCGTTACAAAGCTTCCTCGGCCTTGCTAACGTCTACCAAGGTTTCATTAAGAACATGCAGAATTTGAGAGGACCTCTCAACAAACTCTTAAAAAAAGATAAAGCATGGTTATGGACCCCTGAATTCGAGAAGACCAAGAAAACCCTTACTTCGGATCTCTCTCACCCACAACGACCCTAATCTCGACATCATAGTCGCAAGTGATGCAAGCCCACACGGCATCGGTGCTTGCATTCTCTATAAACTTCCAGATGATTTGCGAAAAGCCATAGCACACGCATCTAGATCTTTACTACCTTCAGAGAAGCAATATTCCAAAATAGAGAAAGAGGCTCCTGGGATAATATTCACCGTCACTAAGTTCCATCGATACCTATATGGAAGACGGTTCATACTTCAAACGGACCATAAACCTCTAATAGCAATTTTTGGTTCCAAGAAAGGTCTACCGGTATATACGTCAGATAGACTACTTTGTTGGGGAACGATTGTCTTGAATTATAACTTTAAGATCGATTTCCTAACATCTAAAAATATTTGTCATGCGGACATTTTATCGCGACTCATTCCTACAAATACGGAAGTTTTTGAAGACTCCATCATTGCTACTCTAAGGAAAAATATGATTGCGAATACAATTAGAATGCTCCCACTTACTTTGGCCGATATGAAAAGGCAGTCTCGAGAGGATGAATTCATCCAAAGTATCAGAAACAAAATTCGCAACAAAGACCTAAATGTGCTTGAAGTTTTCTCCTTCTGTGAAGATGTTCTACAGTATAATGACCGAGTAGTGTTTCCAAATATCCTACAAAGAAAAATCCTCACGGATTTTCACATGGAACATCCGGGGAAAAGCCGTACAAAAAGCCTAATTAGCTGGTACGTATATTGGTCAAATATGGACAAAGTTATAGCAGACATGATAGAATCTTGTAAGGGATGTGCGCTTGCAGCAAAATATCTGACTACGACGTGCAAATCATGGCCAAACATAGACCATTTATGGCAGAGAATTCATGTAGATTTTGCAGGGCCCCTAGACAACATATACTACTTTATTGTTGTAGATAACCACTCAAAATAACCTGAGGTCCTGCAATGTAAAAAAAAAACAACCACCAACTGCATGATCGGATTTTTACACGAGCTATTTGCGCGTTTTGGCGTGGTAGATTGTGTAGTGACACATAATGGAACTCAATTCACATACAAGTGAATTCAGAGACTTTTGCAAGTCGTATCAAGCGGACCACATTACGACGCCTCAGTATCACCCCAGGTCGAATGGTCAGGCCGAGTGGTTCGTGGACACCCTAAAAAGAGCTCTAGGCACACCGACGGATGGATCATTATAACACTTTCTGCAGGTGTATAGGATAACCCCTAATCCTAACACGCCTGTGGAACGCTCGCCTGCAGAAACAATGTTTGCAAGAAAAATCAAGTCCGTCTTTGATAAACTCATTCCATCTCGATGCCTAAGAAATACTTTAATCCTGGCGACAAAGTCCTTTTTAAGGCTTACAAAAACAACATTACATTCTGGGAAGTAGGCAACATCAAACAGACAATTGGCGAACTGGTCTATATTGTCCAGGGACCGAAAAACATCCACAAACGCCATATGAACCAGCTAAGGAAATGCCGTTTGAATGAATCTGCGAGATCACCACAAAATATCTGCGAAGAACCGATCGACGTAATATTCGAACATTTCGATCTTGACACGCCCCAAGTCTCTCCGGAAATACGACGCTTATGGAAGAAGGAGATTTACTCAACCACTCGACGTGAATCCCATGAAGAAGAAGTATTAACAGTTTTACTTTTTTTTCCTTTCAAAAAAAAAGGAGGAAAACTCTTGGAAGTGGGGTGTTGTGAGACCGATATTTACCGACATCATGAACTCTTCAAGTACTATATTACTATGTAAATGGTAGTATTATGGTAGTAGCATCAGTAGTGCTATCTTTGCCACTGTCAGCTCTCTGCCTTCGGGCAGAGAGCACTAACACAGTTGTGGTTCCGCCGAAGGGTAGAATCACGTCTGGGGAAAGATAGACAGATATTTTTGGCCGGGCTATATGTCCTGGAAGACCCACATAAAAATGACTTTGTGTCACATTTAGCCTTAAGTGGGAAGCCCGATTAAATATTGTAGCACCAGTAGTGCGCAATCGCGTACGACTACCAATATCGGGCACCACTGAATAGTAATCTCCGTTTCCTTTACACTATTCTGTGTAACCTTTCTGTTTAATATATCTTTATTTACCTCTAATTCGTGTTCTGTGTTTTCCTACCGTGGCTCCCACTTTGGGTTCACATCAATTTCTTTGATAAATTTCTCTAAGAACAAAACGCTTTGATATAATATGTTTAGTTCTTGTCATTTTTTTTTTTCATTGGTATTTTTTATGCAGGTACTTTTATTTATATCTGTTTTGTACAATTACGTGTGTATGAGAGAGTAAATGCCACTTACTAATCTAGACCCGTGATCTATACATAGTTATATAAAAATTGGTAATGAAGGAGCTTAGTAAACATCTACCGATATACTAACCTATGCCATTTACTCGACTAGTAGGCACGAGAAACGTTCTTCTACTTCTTCTATGTGCCCTGTCCCTTCAGGACATAGGCGATCATGGCTCTCCACGTCTCCCTATCCCTTGTGGCTCTTAGTATGTTTGCTCCTGTTGCTCCTGGCAACCCCCGTTCCGTCATCCGCCTGATCAGGCCCTGCAAATATGTTATCCGCTGCCTTCCTCTGTCTCTCCTTCCTTCTATCTGTCCAGTCAGTATCAGGTTCTCCAGGCTCTCCTTCCTCATTGCATGTCCCAGGAACTTCAGTTGTCTCTTCCTGATGCTCAGCATCAATTTCCTTTTTGTTGCCATTCTTTCTAACACCTCGTCGTTGCTTGTATGCTCAGTCCACGATATCCGTAGCATTCTTCTGTAGAACCACATTTCGGCCGCTTCCAGTTTTGTCCTCATTTTCGATGATATTGTCCAGCATTCACAGGTGTATTGAAGAACTGACATCACGTAGCAGTCTAGCGTTCCTTTCTTCGTTTCTATTGAGATTTTCCTGTGTGTTAGTATTTTGCTCATCTTCTGGAACGCGTCCTTTGCCATGCCATTTCGCCTTCGGATCTCCGTGTCGCACTTTCCATCTGTTAGAACACTTCCTAGGTACTTAAATTCTTGTACTTGTTTGATTCTGTTATCCTCCACCTGTATTTGGCATTTTGGGTTGTATCTTTTGCTGATGACCATGCACTTAGTTTTCTTAAAGTTTATTTGTAGTCCCTTCTTGTCACTCTCCACTGCTACTACGAGAAACGTTACGTTTACCAAAAAGAAAAACTAAAAAGGAAATTGACTTTGACTTCTGGAAAAAACTGCTTATATTCCCTGTGATATGCAATGCCTACGACGGAGATGCACATCTATTTCTTGCATACTGAGGTAAACAAAGCAAAATACCAGTAGCGGCTGATATTTAAGTGCACACATTTAACAAGCCATAGATAAATGACGGCATATTTTAACGATGTAGACATATACCAAGTTTTAGTAATTTCATTTGTCTTGCACACGCATCCAGATCAATAAAATGCCAGCTTGTAATCTGACACAAGAAATAGAAAAGCACAACGTTCTTTTGATGCTAGCAGACAACAACAGCATTTTAAAATTGACCATGTCGGAGGCATATTAAAGGTTTGTTTTTAAATTTTGAAACTGTATTCTTAAATACACATTCACTTTTGTTAACCATGTTCATGATACTCAGATGTAAAATATAGTATGCTTCACAAGTTGTAGAACTTTTAGTTTGACATAAAAACAGCGCGATTAATACAACTTTATTATTCATTTATTTTTCATCTGATGACCAAATAATCTTCTTTTTAGAAAAAAATATGCACATTACAGATTTCAAAAGAAAATTCTAGGACAGTCTCTTGAGTCACAATTCATATCTGTTTATATATACTGCTTGCCAAAATCTTAAAACCAATGAAAATAATCAAAAAATGTTACGTTGTTAGATTTAACCATGCATTTAAGAAGAGCTTAAAAAATAAAAACAAGAAAAATAAAAATAAACTTTTAGCATTTAAGATGAAAAATTTGAATACCGGGATACACTATGTTTAGCCATATTCACCACTTGAAATAAAATTCCAGCCAGCTTTCTGCAGACACTTATATCAAACATGACAAAGTGAACTGTTGAAGTTATTCACAATAAGTGGCTATGCTACTTACAACTAAAACGATATTTTGAGCATTTTTTACTCTGTTTAAGACTTCTTTTATGTATGAAGTAGTCTTAAACTTTTGACCAGCTAGTATTTAGCTTAATTTCCCATTACTCAAATGTTTCATATTAAATGCTAAAAAACTTTATCATTTTTTCCTTTTCTTTATTTCTTTTTCGAAGTTCTATTCAAATAATGGACTAACAATGCAAAAAGTATATTTTTTCTTTATTTTTATTGACCGTAAGATTTTTACGAGCACTATATATGTGCTATATATATATAATATATATAGCACACATATATATATGCTATATATATATATATATATATATATATATATATATATATATATATATATATATATTATCCAAAAGTAATATTTACAAATACTTAAAAAATAAACAGACATTGGTTTAAACAACGAGAAATACTATTTCATTTGAAAATACAATTATGCTGACACTAATATAAAATCACTTCGAATATTTTTATTTTAAACGAGCAAGTTTTTCTCTTGCTATATCTTGTGTATTTTGGCCTTTAATACGTTCGTACACTTCTAAAATCTACAATGTCATTATCAACTTTGTTATCCTATTTATCTATCAATTTGTCTCTGTTTTATTTTCGCGTCTTTCTCCTTGAAATAACAAGATTAATCAGTCTAGGTTTACTTTTACTTTTGTCTTCAAAGATCTCAGTATGTTTTTTCATTAAAAAAACGCCTCGCAAACGCGTTGCTTAATTCATTTCTCTTTTTCTTTGTTAAACTTTCCATTTTCTGTTTATTTTGCAACCACTTTTTTCGTAAGTGGTAGATTTTAGACGCTAGATCAGATGACAAAGAATCATGGATACATTTAAAAATATACGAATTTATTTTAATCCTTTCTGCATTATTACTTTTGTGTGTTTTAATTTCATAAAACCATTTCTAAACTTCCATCTATTAATCCTTCGGTTTATTTATAATTTGTGCATTTGCAAATAATTTTTGTAGAATCTTTCGAAATGTTACTTTTTCGTTTTTTTTTTTATTAGCTTCTATAAACAAGGAAAAGTTGAGTGCACGATAAATAATATACACTTCTTTTGCTTGTTTTTTTTTCTTTCATTTGAAACGTTATATTAAGCACAAAAAATGAAAATTAGTTTCAAAAACATTTACTGGAGTACTTCAAGATTAAAATAGCTAAATTAAGATAATTTAAATATTTTAATCCTAAAATACTCTTGCAAATGAAGATTGTTGGAAAATAAGATTATATATTAGCATCCTATTGGTTACAATATTTATATACAAGATAGCAAACACAAGATCTTTTGTAATAGAAACAAATGTTGGCTTAAACGCTGTATAGCATTGTTACTGTTCTTTTTTCTCTTTTTTTAGGTAAGGTGATCTTTGATTGATAGTGAAAATTGCACTGTCGTGCTGGGTTGATGCTTACAATATGCCGACTGCATACACAGCAGAGGAGTAAGAGCTCTCAAAATGGCGACCTACAAAGTAAATGCTTACAGGCACAAATATAACAAACAAATATTTGCCTATCCTCGAAATATGCAAATGTTGACAGACGAAAATAAACGACTAATATTTATCTATCACCAACCAAATAATGCTTACAGTCATCCCAAAATTTCAACCGTTATGCCTCTAGCCTTCCTCAGTTGTATATTGATCTACAGGGAATTTTTTTAATTTTATTTAATCTTTGCAGGTAGACGGTTCTCTCTCCACTCTCCATGTCTAGAGATATTTACTTGAGGAAGGCTAAAAGGCATAAAGACGAAAAAGTTGTAATAATAACAAATATAAGAACAATAATCGGAATATAAATAGTGTAAATAATGGTAACTCCCCATCCCAGCAAAACAGAAACGCTTACTGATTCAAATATAAATATTAACCTATCCCTGTAAATGTAAAATTCTAAATCTAAAAATAAATATGTAACTATAAACAACTAGTATTTATCTATCCCCGATCCAAGTAAATGCTTACGAACCAGAATATTAACTATCAATTCTTATTTATCAGTGATCCAAGTAAACTCATATAAACTCGAACGGAGACGACTAATGTTTTTTTTTTCTTTTTCTGGACTAAGTAGATGTTTACAAACTCAAATATAAACGACCAATATTTATCTATCTCCAAACCATGTAAATTTTTACAGATTCAAATATTATAATTACAAAATAACATTTCAAAATTAAATAAACCATTAAGAGTTGATATATAGTAAAATAAGATTACGTAAATTCTGTTAAACTAGTTTGTTTGTTTAACGCCATGTCAGCTCATTCAACTCTTAATTTACTTATCTTGAGAGATTTGAAGTAATACAAATATGTTATTCTGCTTTCAAAATTGAATACACAGTTGATGATGCTCTGATTTTGTCCATATACATGTTTGTGTGAATATGATTAGTAGAAGCGATGATATGTGTAGTTGTAGTTTATTTGAAATTATATTTTGGAATACAGTTTGATTTCTTTATAAAAATTCTAGTATATTATATGAATTAAGAGTTTTTCTATGTTAGCTGTTTGGTTGGTTAAATTTCTTTAGTTCCGTATCAACCTCTATAGTTTAATTCATGAGAAAATCTAAATATTTTACACACAGTTTTATGACTCCAGCTACATACATTTTTGGTGTTATTGTATGCCTTCAACTTCAAATAAATTATATTGTTAGTTATTTTACTATAAAAATGTGCTTTTATTTTTCCATTGTGTTTATTTTTTCTTTGTGGGGAACAATAGCAATTAAAAGATGGTTCCGCACTTTTCAAAACCTTCCATTTCCTGACCAGAGGCCTTGCTAAGAAATGTAGTTTTTCGCCATAAACAGGACTGGTTAAACAAGTAGTTTTCACTTACGCCAAATGTCTCTAAAAATAGATTGTTTATTTACTCTGACAAATTAACTAAAAAGTATTAAACCAAATATGGATAATTAAATATAGAAAGTAACTCCAGATATCTCATACAATGACTTTTCTAATTCAACTTCGATCAGTAAGAACGATAAAGGGTTCTGGTCTGATCTATATTTAGAATATACGAATTAAATTAATTTATTAAAAGTATAAAACTCAAATTAGCCCAAAATGTTGGATTATAACTTTCATAAAAAAGAAAAAATGTATCTTGAGAGTTTCGCATTATTTAATGATTTATGCAAAGGTCTGCCAAAACTCCAAGTACATAGAAGTCATTTTGATGAATACATGATGTAAATACATCTTGCTGACTTATTGAAATGACACCCAACTTTGGTTGGCAAAACCTTCTGGGAATTGCTGCTGCGCTAAGTTCAACGATTGTCAGGTTATTGGTAAAAATAATGTCAGTCAATCCCCGAAATGACTGACGCATATTCTGATCCCTGTCTTCAACTAATCTTGTTTCTTAACCCTAGCTGTACGCTGCACTCAGAGAATGTTAATGCCTATAACAAGAGAACTATAAATTTACATGTCTATTGGCGTCAGTATCACAAATATGCTGGTATCCTATCAGCTGTGTTGATAGCAGATACCAAAAGAAAACTATTGAAACATTTACAACATTTAGCAAAGGAAAAAGAGAAGAAAGGGCTAAGTATCAAATTTAAGAGAGAATATATGATTGTCAGAAACAAGAACAACCTCACATGCAAATTAAAAATTGGAGATACCCAAATTAGATAATTGTAAAAGCTTTAAGATTCAGAAAGTGTTTTAACAGAATGGAAGAGACATTCGAAAACGCAATATAATAGAAAAAAGAAACATCTCAAAAGGTAATCGAAGTATTAAGAAACAGAAAAATTACATTGGAAATAAAGAAAGGTGTACTGAATAATTATTAAATATCTCTACTCATATATTAGCATTGAAGGCTGTACAATTTCATTACAGATGGGGAAGAGACTTCAGGCAATGTGGTCATACAAAAGAATGCTGGGAATAATATGAAGTGAACACGTGAAAAAAAGACGATTTTTAAAGGAAACGAAAGCAAAAAGGCATTTATACGCAACGTATGAAAGAGAAAGTTGAAAGTTCTAGAAACATAATGAGGAAATAGAGTTGGAGAATTTGACACACACAAGACATGCTCAAAGCAAAATGGACAGAGGAAAGCAGCGCATAACGTTCCATCGAGTTTGATTGGAAGAAGAGGGACTAGGAGGCATAATAAAAAGAAAAACCTTTCTAGAGGCTACACAAGACAAAATTTATGGAGAGCTTATCGCTCAAGTCTTGAAAAGACAGTGCATAGAATATGGTCCGCCTCTAGCAGGAGTGAATGTTTATTAGTCATTCAATATTTTGAATCTAAATTTTCAATTTTTTTTTGTTCATCTTCAAATTCTCGACATGAAATATTGTTACTAAATTGTTCCATGTAAAATAGGTGCCAACAAATTTATTATTAGAAAGGAAATGTTGCAAATCTTGTATTGCTGGCTCTATAACTTGTTTTGTTTTGTTTTTTAAACTTCCTCAAATACAGAGCCGTTATCAGCATGATTTATGATGAAATATAAGTTATATCAAACATCTCATATGGCGCCTCTACGTCGTGTATTAGTTAGCAAGCTTGTCTCGAGTGAGTAATGAACAATTACGACTGAGTCGTGAGTTGGATCCACTCTGGGTGTTCCATACATTCGGCTTTCTGCCACATCCAAGCTACGCCAAGAAAATCATGTGGGACTTCGACGTGGTGTAATGGCTAAGCAAACTGATCTCGCTAGATCAGTTACGACTGAATAATGAGTTCAGTCGCCATACTTTCGACCTAGTGACGCATCTAAGCTCTGCTAAAAAATTGCTATGTCTAACGTCTCGATAGCAGCTTATGTTGAATTGAGTTCAGATAATGTCGGAAAAATTTGAAAGCATCGAACACATAAATTATCAATCAGTTAAAAAGTTTCTTAAGTTGCATTAATGCATTTATAAAACTTCACACTAATATTTCTCAAACGCCCTTCCGGTACGCCGTGAAGCTTCTGTGGCGTTTATTCTTGGTATCATTGGGGGTTTCAATCCTCTAAAAATATCAAACTCCTTCTCCTAGGTATCCAACAAAGAGCAATCATATACCAGTCAGCTTCTCTGCAACTGTTAATATTTATTTGATGAAAATATATAAATATGACACAAGGCTAACAATAAGGATAGATAACTTACCTAGTCACAATCACTAATCCAATCGTACTAATATTCTTCCTGGAAATAAAATGCTGCATTTATTGTATTGTTCGTACTACAGACACCAGAATATTGTAATTTCTTTTAGAATTCCTATCTAGTTCCATATGTAAATCATTCGAGAAAAGGTAAAATAGCAACAACACTTACAATTGCCCAATGAAAAATGGCCTTATTACATATTACTTATTGTACGAATTCATTTCCAGTAACCACTTGCATCTTAGTGGCGTTATCGTTTTTTTTGGATCGAAATGATTAAAAGAAAGGGTTCAAATGTGGCTCATAGCCTAAATTACAGAAAAGAGAAGGCTAAACTTCACCGTGTAATCATTAATTGAGGCAGGCACAATAACTGACACATCTGCGGCACCTTTCACAAAAACACCTTTTAAACTGCACTGTCTTACAACAAATGCCGCAATTTATTTGTGACGTCTTAACTAGTTCCATATGCAAAATTTTTTGTGGGAGTTGATATTATGACTTTTTAAAAAAATTCCTAATTTACAATTACAAAATGTGTACAAGAAACAAAAGAAGAAATAGTGTTAGTTTGAGACACAATCGCAAGTGTGGCAGAAATAATGGTTAAGTAGCTAAAAAGTGCAGGATTGGGTTTCCTAAGATCAGCTTTGATGTGGCTCAAAACGAAAAATCTGAAGTAACTGAATCCATTACTCAATCATAATTGATATAGTAAGGCAAGCTTACTAACTACTTCCCCAAGTTAAATGCTCAGACATATGCGTCGTATGAAACCGCGTAAATTGATGCTTTTTGATTATTTTCAGCCAACGAAACTTAGTTTTACCATTTCTGCAGTCTATGTTTGACCATTTAATGTAGTTAAATTCTACCCGCCAATTTTCTTTTTGGCGAGTAAGTCGCTTGGTTTATTGATGAATTGTGTTTATGTGTTCTTTTTTTTTTTTAGGTATTTGTCAATTGTCTTATTATGCATATTTATAAAAAATGGTAATGATAATTATTATCATTATTTACATTTTTTGGACTGTTATTTTCATCTTTTTTGGTATATTTATATTCACGACATTTTGACCGTTGTACGCTCCGGTCTTTTTCAGGTGGTTCTTCATGGCCCAGCGGATAAAACTGTTGGTTAGATCCAGTGACTTGACCTAAAGAGTTGTGAGTTCAATACCTGCCTAAAACAGAGATGAACAAATAACTTAGATGGTTGAGTTAAAGGGAGATAACTAAAACATTCGGAAGTAGCATGGCTCATGAAATCGAAATAAAGTGTTCCGTTCGAAAACCCATTCACCTGAAAAAGACCAGAACGTACAACATTCGAAATATCGTGAACATGAATATTGCAATAAAGATGAGGACAAAATCACAACAATGTAATTATTGTAAATACTGCCCCATCTCAGAATTATAGACAAATAGATTATGTAATAATAATAATAATAATAATAATAATAATAATAATTGTAATTGCTAGGTCATTTTAATTTTCGTGCATAAAAAGTGCGAACATTTTTTTGTTTTGATTGAGTTCACCATATTATTTGAAATAGAGATCCTTTTTTGTAAAAACTGTTAACATTTGTTATTGAAAAAAATGAATAATTGAATTATATCAGTAACGTAATGATAGAGGAAACCAATGAGATTTTTACTCTTTTTATACCAACTTTTTACGTGGAGTAATTCTATACTTTCACAAAACCTCATTTTGTTCGAACTTGGATACCAAAATTCTTGAAGATCGCAAAAAAGAAAAAAAAATTGTAAGAACAAACTGCGTGTTCTCAGTACAAGTATTTTCTTTTCTTTTACTGTTCGTGTCTTAAGGGTTTTAGCCCCTTTGAATTAGTGTAGACCACGTTCCATTCCGACTTCATTTTTTTTAATCGTCACATTTCGAAATTTCCATTATTTTATTATTTTCTTTTTTTTTTTTTGTAAAATGGACGAGAATAAACATTTTTGGCACATTCGGCTTATTTTAAGAAATCTATTAATACTGCTCAAGCGTAAAATAAAAGTAGTTGATAAAGAAACTACTCGAATGTTGTGGAAAAGGGAACGAACGAAATATCGGTCTTGATTCAGAGGAGCATTAAGTACTGTTTATCTTGTGATTCATTTATTAAAAAACACAAAGGATTTATTTGAACAAGTCCTGCGCCAGTTAAACCAGTAGAACGTAGCAATTAATAAAATTGATGGTTGCGATAATCAACATAATATTCCATCAAACTATTGCTGGCCTAAATGCTTCTTTGATAACTTAGTTAATATTGTTAGAATGAGGCTATAGAAGGTAGACTCATTTGCAATAATCACCAGGTTTTGAACCTTAAGATTATTTTGGTCTTTACAGAATTGTCTTAATAAGACATTTCTTGTACCTCGAAGAATACAAAAAGCACTGAAAGTTGTTCCGCTCTGAAGGGATGTAATTTTGAATTTGTCAGATGATTGTGGAATAGTACAGCAAATTTCATATTCAGTAATATCTACGTTTAAAATAACTTCTTTTGATTTTACCAAATAAACATTTCTATTTACCCAATATTTGTATACCATAAGGTTTTATATTTAGGTGGTGCCGTTATATTATGTGACCTACCTTTGAACGTGGTCTACGAAATTATGTCAGTGATATAGTATGTGGTGTATCTTAAAAAACGTATGGAGTCAGGGCAGAAAAAAATAATTACTTTCGATAAATTGCCTATAGTAGGTTTTTCGTTATAGTGAAATGTATGTGTTGAAACAGATTAGTTTGATTTGGCCTTGTTTTATACCCCACTATAATAGGGGTATCAGTCAGTTTAGGTGCCATACGTGATACACGCTTGGGCGATCATGTCTCGAAAGAGACATGACTGACTAGGCAGAAGATTATCCCGCAGTAGGTTGCCATTGCTTTCTGCGGTAGACTGGTTGCCGACCAAGGCTATAGAACCCAATCTGTCCTGCTATTTAACCCATAACTGGAAGGAAGAGACGGATTAATACCTTTCCCAAGGGTATTTGCGCGTATGTGAATACAGTGGATTCAGCTGGAATTCGAACTCGGTTCCCCGGTTTCTCGTTCCGAGCCGATATCCACTGTACCACAACGCACAGGGGTATAAAACAAGAAAATCAAATTGTATGTAGAAACAACAAATTTATATACATATAAATCCATTAAGGTTTTTACTAATAAAATTAATGTATTTTGGTTGTTACAAGGTCATTAAAATGTTCGTAGTAGTCCTTGCAAGAATGAGTTTATGTGTACGTAGACAGGAACGTGTATGTGTATGTATGTATGAGCGTTATTGTTGGTCGGGTTCCGTCCGGTTATCAAGAATAAGAAAAGGCAGACGGGTGAGGAAGAAAGATAGAGATGATAATAACGATTGCTTGCCGTTTGTCGTGGGATGTGTTAACTACTATCGCCTTCTTTTCTCTCTTGCGGAAGTCGATTTTGCTCCGTCTTTTATTTCGTTTCTGGGGATCGTTTGGGAATTCACTCCCAGATGTGATTCTGGCCTTTCCATTGGACAACGAACAAACTTTGCGTCAGCTCGCGAAAAAAGTCTGTAAAAAGTATTTGTTTCTGATAATTAAAGATTATTTGATTTTTTTTAGATGTTTCCTAGTTTTCTATTGGCCGAAAAACATTTCGCGACTAGGTGCGAAATTTCGCGTATTTTGATTTGGATTCTCTTTTGCATGTCTGCTAAGTAAGGTTTTGTAAATTCGAGTAAATTCGTTTATTTCTAACAAAATCAATCAGTCAGTGCATAGCATTTGAATTTTTAAATCTAGAACTTGTTTTGTTAACTACAAACCGAATACTTACATCTATAAACATACTCTGAATTGACAGATTCGCCTATCGTCCGGTCTACACTACTTGTTCATCCCTTGTTCTCTGTTTAGTATTGCGTTTCTGATTCCTTCTAATGATTTTTATTCTCCTTCAATCCCAGTAGTCGTTTACGTCTTAATGGTGCTATCGACCGGTGAATTGATTAAAAAACTTATATCACGATTTTAGAAAAAGTGTAAGATCGAAAATAGATTTAGGCTCGATAGTATTGCGGAATTTCTTTAACTTTCTTTTTTAAGAAGCTGTAGCTAATTTCGTTAATGTTTGTATGTACATTTTTCTTCACATCAAAGGCTACAATTACTACAAGTATAACAGAAGTACCATATATTTGTAATTAAAAAAATAGAGTACAGCTGTCATATTTGGGAGATGGGCTGACCAGCCCTCACTTTCCAGTCTCGATAGTCCAAAAATATCTCAAAGTTCTTGTAGGTGACAAACTATTTTTCACCCTCAAACCTCTTTTTCACAGACGGAACATGGCAAGCCTCTCACTGCTCTATCATGGAAAGTACTCGAAGAAATTAATTCCTTGGTTTCGCCAGTTTTAACCTTCACGGCTATTATCTAATCGTTATCTTCCCGTCCTATCCTCATAAAATGCCACTTTAACCCTCTACCTCGAGTGGCCCCTATGCCTTGTATAGGATGAACATCACTGTTAAAAGATTTATAAATGAAAAGTATATTTTTATATGACATTTTTGTAGTTTTTAATTACAAGATTTGTTAAATTAGCTTTTATATGTGTCAATATAAATGATAATCTCAAACAATAGTTACCTCATCACTTTCTATGAGAGTTTCAGAATGATAGACATACTATTTTTCCACTATGTGGCGCACTGAGATACTGACATATATTCCAGTGAATATACAGAACAATCTTATTATGCAGATAATATATATAAATACTAGTAATGTTTTATTTCTGCCAAATATGCCTATGCATAATTGTACGCTAATGGTGTGTGTGTGTGTGTGTGTGTGTGTGTGTGTGTGTGTGTGTGTGTGTGTGTGTTTTGAAGAGACTGTGGACATGTGCAGACACGCTTGCGCGCTTTTATGGACATAAACTCTCTACTTATGCCTGTATGCGCAGAAACAAAAAAAAACTGTTTGAGTACGCATATGAACTAGTGCCAGTGTCGATGTAATTCCAGCAATTCTAATTGCTAAACAGAATGCGAACTTCGTCAAATGCTTGAATGGTAATTCCAATTTTGAAATCGATTAAAATGTTTTTCGCTTCGAATATGATTGCTTATTTTCTTTCTCATTTTAACCTTTTTTTTTATATTCGAAACGCAAAAGTTATTCCCTCAAGCATAAATCAGTTGTTCGGCCTTGTCAATTACTCCTTGTCAATTACTGGCCGCAGCAAGTTTTTTTTTTTTTGCGTTTAACTGAGTTCTGGATTTTTTTCATAACTTTTTGAAAATAAAGTGAATTAAATTAGCAACTCATATAAATTAACGTTTAAAAATAGTGGCTGTTGTGTAGTTTAATTGTAAATCTTATATGGGCTAATTTAATAATATGCAAATGCAGAAGGCTGTACACCAGTGTTTTAATGATTGTGCAAAAGCATTTGACAAATTAATGTACAAGGACGCATTTGAACTGCTCGAAAAACTAGATTTATTTGCAAAATATTTTAGAATAATCCAGAAATCATATTTGAAACAAACAGTCTGTATACGAAATAAAAATAAATTAATTAGTATAACTATATAATTTAAAGATCAAAAGAATAGAAAATTGATGTCATATCTGGTCAGGCACCCTTGCTGCTCATCTCAGTGTTCTCAACAGGCTCCAAAGGAGAATCAGTAATGTGATAGGTACCGACTTGGCAACTTGACTCCAGCCACTTTCTCACCGGCGAGATGTGGCTTCCTTCTCTCTAATCTACACATATTTTTAAGGCTTCTGCCCCGACGAACTTAAGCCACTCGTGCCCCCACCACTAGAACTTACTCGTGCAACCAGACTGGCAACAAGCTCCCACCCATTTAGAGTTAGATCATGCATTCGACAATTCTTCACCATCAGCTTCTTTTTTTGCACTTTCTGCCTGTGGAACTTCCTTCCATATACTTGTTTTTCAGAGGGTTATGACTCCAGGAATTTAAATGCAATGTCAATTCCCATCTCCTATCCACTTGACTCCAGTTCTTTCTACAGTACCTTGTTATTTTCTTTTTCTCTCTACGTTTGCAGATGTCTTAACACCTGTGTTCCCATCCTTCTCTTGTCCTTTCTCTGACACCCTGTAACTGGTTCGCCTTTCTCTTAACTCTCCTTCTGACTTAACTTTTACTCTTATGTAGCCCCCAGCGTGTCAGTGGCGGTACCGCCTTGCTTGGGGTGAAACGATTAAAAAAAAGACAAGGATATGCCCAGGATTTATTCAGATTTTACAACGACGCTATTTTAAAGGAATTGGAAACCTACCAGGAATGATTATCGATATAAGATATATGACACTGTGTTGATGGCCAACTCAGGAAGGAAATTACATGATCTCCTAGACATGGTTGTAAAAGAAAGCCATAAAAATGGATTAACCATCAAATGCAAGAAGAAAGAATGTATGGCCGTCATCAAGAGAAAAAAGCTCAAGCAAGGAATTACGAATTGAAAACATACACAGGAAGCAGGTGTAAAAGTTCAAATTTGTAGGAAGTATTTTAACAGAGGATAGAAAATGCAACACCATGATTCGAACATTCATTAGACTTGCTAAAAGAAGCATTATAAAAGCTAAGGATGATTCTAAGAAACGGAAAAATGACGTTAGAAATAAAGAGGCTGAACTGCTCTGTGGTATTTATTATCTTATATAGTAACGAATATTGAACAATATCCCAACGAATGAGGAAAAAGTTAGGAGTAACAAAAATTTAAGGATACTGAAAATTTCATGCTCAAACCGAGTAAGAAACAAGGAAGTCTTGAACAAAATGGCAACAGAAAGGACACTCATACTCAAATCAGTCAAAGTTAGCAGAATTACGTTTTGGCAAATTAACATTCACTGTACATATTGAGAGTAAAAAAGAGATGGGCGGACGTCTTACCTGGTGAGCTTGTGTGAATGAATGACAGAACAGGGAATGTGGTGGCCTTAGCAAAGATATAAAAGCTTCTAAGACTCACACAAGATAGGAAATTGTGGAGAGCCATGATCGCTATATCCTGAAGAGACACGGCAGATAGAACGATATACAATAAGAGATTCGCTTGTAATGCCTTATTGAACTTAACTTTGCTTACTCGAAAAGAAACCTACGTCGCGTATCGATGGATGAAGTATTCTACTAATGGAAATAATTACTTCCGTTTCAATTAGCTTATTGCTACAGCTAAGCAGTTGAAAAATAAGTCGCTGGTTTAAAATCAAATAATTCGTTAAATTTCGAATTCATAAACTTCGAATTCGAATTTCAGTTGAAATCGTTGCATTAGTTTACGCAAATAACCTCGAGAAAATTATTAATCCGTCGCTTCTCCCTCCAGTTATGGGTTAAATAGCAGGACAAATTGGGTTCTATAGACTTGGTTGGCAACCAGTCTACGATAAAAAGTTATAGCAACCTAATGCAGGAAAATCTTTGGCACAGTCAATCATATCTCTTTTCAGACATGATCCCCCAAGTGTGTGTCACGTATAGCCCTTAACAAACTAATTCATTAAATATAGATGTTTTTCGATGTTTGTTTTGGACGAGTGTCTAAATTATTTTGAAAAAAATATATATAGTTAAATAGAACTTTAATTTAAAAAGTTAAAATTGTTTTTTATTCTTCCCTGTGTCATTTCTGTTTAGAATGTTGACGATCATGGTTCGCCACAAGTTCTGACCCTTCGTATCTCGTATCAATATTTGTCTGTTTTATTTTCCCCTTGCTCTCTGTTCTGTCGTTCACTTACACAAGCAACGTTAGATAGATTACTAACTTACTACTTTCCTCCTTCCCACTTAGCGTCAAGATATCCTGTGAGTGCCAAATTATCCCGGTGTGCCTGAGATTTCAACTCTTTCTGATTTTATATATATTTGTCGTTTTTCTAATTTCTGTAAAATTTCTCTCAGCTCATATGCTCTGTTCATGGCATTCTTACGATACTTCTGTAAAATCACATCTCTCTTGTCACAATTCTTTACTTTATCTGCGAGAAAATTGACAGGGAGTTTGATATTGCATAAAAGTTCTGAACTCTTTTCTTTGTCACTAAATGTAATATTTCTATATCTTAATTTTAGTTTTTGTAATGCCCTATTCGTTATTTCAGTGCGCCCTCAGATCATCTGCTAAAACAGTTCCTAGATATTTGTTCTTCTGTACTTATTCGAGTTTTACTACATTCTTCTTCTACCCTTCAGTACTTTGACGATCTTGGCTCTTCACAATTACTTATTCTTTGTTTGGTTTGTTTTGCTTTACAACATATCAACCTCAATGGGTTATTTAATGCCGACAAGATTTTTAAGATAGGATCATGTGAATAGAATATGTATTTTTTGTCCAAAGTTACTTTGCATTTCAGGTTTCATTCACATGTCTTTGTAAAGAGGGCTTTGTTGAGCGTCAAATGTATGGCTGGTAATTGCTTTTTTTTTTTTTTTTCAAAAATGTATTGTTGGTAATATACATATGTTAACATGTATTGCTGAGAAAGTTTTCAAAATGTATTTCTATTGCTGATAGTTTTTATAAAATGGTTGCTCCTCATATTTTTTTCAAAAATATAATGCTGGTATTTTTACTATAAAAATCTATATTTATGCTTTCCGAATGTATTTATTCCAGTCTGAAGGTTAACTATTTTCCCATAACAGGGACACCTAACAGCAATTAAACGGTGGTTCCACCCTCCTCAAAACATCCTGATCAAAGACCTTGCTACCGGATGCAGTTTATCTTTATACCCAGGCACCTTATTCTTTGTAGCTCTTAGTAAATTTTGTCTTTTGGTTATCTCTTTTAAACAATATTCTGTCATCTATGTACACATGTTCGTTAAGTAGTTTATGTGCCGTTTTCATCTACGTTGACTTCAGTATGTTCTTTGAGAGCCTAATTTTGTAAACTCTCTTACCTCGTTATGTACCTCCAGAATCATAATCAAAAAGACAATGTTTCTGTGTTACATATCAGTCAGTTAGGTGCCATACATAATACTCGTTTGGGTGATCAAGTCTCTTTCGGGACATGACTGACCAAGTAGAAGATTTCCCCACTGCAGATTGCCATTAATTTCTGCGGTAGACTGGTTGCCAACCAAGGCTGTTGAACCCAATGTGCCCTGTTATTTCACATATAGCTGGGGAAAGAGACGGATTAATACCTTTCTCAACTGTATTTGAGCGTAAGTGAATGCAACTAATTTAACTGGAATTCGAAATAGGCTCTTCGATGTCTCGTTCTGAGCCAATATCCACTGCACTGCAACACACATCCATGTGTTACATATACATAAACTTAATTTAAAAACAGATATTTTTATAAGATCTGGAGATGTAAACAAAATATTTTAATTGAAATCAAAAGAAGCCAGGGTTTACTAAGCTAAAAATAGTTACGTTTAATTCTTCACTAACGAGACATCCAATTATAATTGAAGATTTTCGCAGATATAAACTTATCCTTAATCGATCGGCGACTGTATTATTAATATTTTAGTCTCCTTTTAACTTCACAGGGGAATTTTAACATCAGATAATAATTACTATCGTGTATTTCAGTTAATATTCATTTGAAGAAGAAAATATCCTTTGATCTTTTGCAACTGAAAAATTGGAAAAATATAATTTTCCCAGAATTATTACTAATAGAATATTATTACTAATAGAATATTATTGTTCACTTATCTCAAAGGATTTTGCCTCTTTTTGGTCAGTAGGTGTAGAAGTTGTCTAAAGCGGAAGATTAAATTAAATTCTTTTCTAAATTGTAATTTTTGCTGTCAAAGAAGTTGATGTAAATTGTGCTGTATAAGACGATATTTGTTTATTCTAAAATCATCTAAAACCTCGAATTCGTTCATAAGATCAAATATAAATTCGGAATTAGTATAACTTGTAGCAACAAATAGAATTACATTTTCAAATTTATTTTCCTTCTCGTAATCTTCATAACTTGTACTTATAAAAATTATTGTTAAAAACCTTATACTAAATCTTGTGGATTTTCTGTATATATTTCTGTAAAAATTGGATTACACATAAGACTATGTAAGACAAAATGGTTAATAAAATTCTATTTAAGTAAAATTATGCATAAAATACGATTTAACTGTATGGTAGGTTCATATGTTCCCCAAGTACGTTTAACAGGAGCTGTCGACAGGGACTTTATTTTGAACAGACTTCCAGACCTGCTACAGAATGTATCCCTGCTAATACGAAGGTGCATGCTGTTCATGCATGGTGGGACTCCTGCACACTGTCGTCATATTTTTGGCGATGCACTGACTGACATCTACCATGAAAGATGAATTTTTATCTATAAGACCATCTAAGACGATTGGTTTATACAGTAGATATTAATAATACATAGATGCTTCATAAACATGTCATGAAGAGATGCGAAACCATTCGATATCATGCATGAGTATTTGAAAGGGTTTGCCTTCAATATAAAAAATATAAAAACTTGATGAAAATACCTTGTCTGTCATTTTTAATGAAACTAATATACATACATATATATATATATATATATATATATATATGTGTGTGTGTGTGTGTGTGTGTGTGTGTGTGTGTGTGTGTGTGTGTGGAGAGAGAGAGAGAGAGAGAGAGAGAGAGAGAGCTTAATGAAAAGTATTTGTCACTTTAAATGAGCAGGTTCATACCCACTTTGAACAAAAACCATCAACGAAAAAATAGTCAAAACCTGCTACAGCTGCAGGAAAACGTGCAGAAAGTAATAACTAAACACACCAATAAAATACTGAATGAAACCAATAAAAACAACACAAACCAACACTAAATACGAACACATGTAACTGCCGAAAGAAATTCAACTCTCTACTTAATAATAAATGTTTAACCCCCAACATATTATGCAAAGCTACTGTGAAAAAAAAAAAACAACAAAAACGCAAAGCTTTACATAGGAGCAAACGAAACATTCAATAATTACGAAACATCGATCAAGATAAAAAATGCAAAAACAATACAACGCTATCAATATACATATGGAATCAGAAAAAAATAACATTAACGGCCAGTAATGATAAAATGTACACATGCGAACAGATATCTCCTTTGCTATACAAATAACAACAATATGAAATAAAAACAAAGCGTGCAAATATATATATATATATATATATATATATTTTACGGAAATTAACGAAATTTAACGAAACTTGGTTATAAGCAACCGACAATTTGTAATGAATTATTTTGGACATTATTTTTACCGATACTCGTATTTAAGTAGATGTTCTGTTTTTAATTAAACAGTATTTTATATTTATATCTACCGGGCTGATTATTTTACGATAAAATTTTCGCAATAAAAATTTATCGTTAAATAATCAGGCCGGTAGATATAAATATAAAATACTGTTTAATTAAAAACAGAATATCTACTTAAATACGAGTATCGGTAAAAATAATGTCCAAAATAATTCATTACAAATATATATATATATATATATATATATATATATATATATATATATATATACACAAACATCCAACAAACCACATAAAAACAGAAAACCATATAACAACAACAATACGGAAAAAACACATCTAAAACCTACCAGCAAAAATACACACAAGAACGTAAATACCAAACCACGACCTAAAAAAAGAACCCCATAAGCGGAAAAACGTAACAAAACGGTAAGAAAATGTCAAACCAATAAAAGCGGTCACTACAACAAGAAGTGGCTAACCTAAATATCCAGAATAAGCCTAACAAAATTGAAATTAAGCAGACCTGCACAAAAGAAATAAAAAGAAAATCAATCAATCGCAAATGAGATCATATCATAACGGTATTCTCCCGAAACTTTTAAGTCGGTAATAACCGGCTCAGTTAAAGTGACAAAATCTTTGCATTAAACTTATCAACGATTTATCTCTTAAGCGATATCCAACACTTTACAATAAAAAACTACTTTCCAAAATAACTTTTATCACTTAAACTACTGAAAAAGAACAACCTTAACACTAACATTGATCACGACACAACACTCTCCATTTCTCTCTCTCTCTCCCTCCTTATATATATATATATATATATATATGGGTCTGACGAGCCGCGATAATAACATCAGGACGCGGTGAAATAAGTATTACTTATTGTAATAATCTAAAATCTTATATATATATATATATATATATATATATAGTATTTATTTGAGGTAATATTTTGGGTTAAGGTTATTATTTTTCAGTGTTTGTTACTGATAAAATGTCTTCTGTCAAATGGGTTTTTTATCGTAAAATGATCGATATCGGTGTGTAGATAGAGCCTTCATAAGTATAAAAAGTTCATCTCATTAATAGAGCAGATTCTTGCCGACTGCGAAGTTTTGTGAGAACACCGTTCTGATTCTCTTACTCGTCAGTGCTGTCTGACCAAACAGCTTTGACAAACAACTCTGACGAGAGTGATTATCATAACGGTGTCCTCACGAAACTTTGAAGTATGAATTTGCTCTATTAAAGAGATAATCGCTTCGCTTTATACTTATATATATATATATATATATATATATATATATATATATATATATATATTGTGGAAAAGTTTGAGACTTAGTTGAGCAAGGTTATTTCTCCAGAAAAACAAAAGACCCTGAAGAGTGAAGACTTCACAATAACGTCTCCACTAAACTTCAAAGTCGGCATGACTAAAATCTCACTGCTAAAAAATAAAATTTTCTATATTAATTATATTCACAGTCTATCTTGATATCGAACACTTTAACACAAAGAACTGCTTGCCTAAAATGCTTTTCTATCAGTAAGCTACAGAAAAAATTAATTAATGCTATATATATATATATATATATATATAATGTCGTACATTGAGTACTGGTGTTAATAAAATGATGCCCGACGTAATATTAATGTTTTATATCTTAATAAATATATATTTCTATCCTCTTCGGTAGCATAGCTTGGAGTCTCATGCACAACACAATCTTTGGTTGCTGAGACTCAACTCATGAAGATTGAGTTGTGCATAAACCACGAGTCATACTCATTAGGAGGATAAAAATGTTTACTTTACATACATATGGTGCGATGGATTAATTTTTGCCTAAATTATGAAAAAATCAAAATAACATTGGCATCTTATTTCAAAAGATATATTTAACAAAATTTTTCGTGTATGTTTGCACGTGTTCGTCACTTTCTCTGTTGACGGCAGCACGGGTAGCGTTAAGGATCTTATCTCTTTTCCGAAGCCGTTGTAATGTCTTGGAGGCTGGCTCCCTGAGACTTAAGTATATTTATCTTAAACCAGGATTATAACTTTAACCATTATAAATATACTTTTAAACAAATATAATTTCTCTGCCAATTTTTTGTAATTTTCTCATATTTTTTCTATTATCAATGTAGAAAATTCATAGTCGACTTTCATTATACAAGAAAAATCTTATAGTTTGTTACTACGGATAAGTGCTTCAACTATTAATTACAAACACAATGATGCTACATAATGCAAGCATTTTATATCAACTAAATAAATGATCGAAATTTATAACGACCAACTGGATTCCTTTTACATATAATATGAAAATGAACAAAAGTTTTAGAGGATGCTTTAAGCATTCAACCATGTCACCACAAAAATTCTTCAGATTATATAAATTTAATTCTAGTTTAGTCCATTGCTTAAAATAATGTTATGTTGACAACCTCGAGATTTCATATTATACCAATCGTTAAGTTAACAATAAAAATATATATTGATATCTGAAATGCTGGTTTTACTATTTCTACCTTGAAAAAGAATGGATTTTTTTCTATCTAGTCATTATTTGTATAAAAAATATAATTTTAGACAAGAATCTCATTTGCACTGTCCAGTTTGAAAACTAAAAATAAATGCGCAATTTACACTATTTATATCGTTAAACTGTTGTGGCCTGTTAGGGCCAAGAAGAAAGACACGAAAAAAAGACGGTAGGTTTAACCAGTGTATTGAAATAACAGAACATGTATACAAAATAAGAGTGTTATTAGTCAGCAAATAGAAGTGTTCATCCGAACTGCCAAGTTACACTGCATCTCGACTGCCTACCAGGAAGTCTCGCAGAGTAGTATTTATTAAGAAGGAAGAGTTCATTTCAATTTAGATAAGGCACTATAACATAAACAAAAGGGTCCGATTCGAAATACTAACGTATAACACCTGAAGAAGGTCAGAGCGTACTGTAACACCCCAACGGACCCGTCCGAACATTTTCTCAGGCGGCCGTTCTCCACGCTGTGATGTTTGCCGGGAGTTTGTTGAAAATGTCGGAGCCTCAAGCTGGGGGTACAAGATTGAACTATAAGGAACGAACTTCCACAACTTGGATGAGTTGAAAGGATGCTTTATTTCGTTTAGAGTTAGTCTTTTCGGTTGGGGCAGGCGAATGTGACACACAGCTCTAACTCTAATTAATGGAGATCAACAAATCTGAACCGACCGAAACAAGACGAACGGAGGTTCACTTCGCTCAACTGACTGACTGACTTAACTGACTCTCTCACTTTACTCTACTGATCTGACTCAGAAAAATTACCTGAATTTATTTAGAACTGATCCGGAAATCCGGAAAACCGGAAATGCTTTAGACCACCGGTGATAAACATTGGCGACTGTAAGTCTGGAATTTCAGTTATCTTTTTTTTTATCTTAATAAAGCTTCCGCCGGAAAATTCTTAATGTGTGGTCAAGATACAATAAAAGACAGCCTTTGACCTGGTCATTCGAAAACCCACCTCCTGAACTTTATCTCCTGAACTTATCTCTTTATCACATTAAATCACTGAGTCAAATATTTACTGGAGGAGTGGTAGGATTTAAAACAGTAATCGGATACCCTTGTCTCTTCCACAATTTTCCCCGTAAAAGAAAAAGCGTTTATTTATTTATTTTTTCCTCTTCTTTTTCACTTTTGTTAAATATGTTTTTAAACTATTTTGTATTCTTAACCATTTTCTATTTTAATCTATTATAATAAAATATATATTTTACGAAGCACCTTAATATACGCCTAGTTATCGTGTCACAGTACAACGACTGAAACGTGAATATAACAATAAAAATGAGGACAAAAGTCTGACCGGTGTAAAAAGTGTAAATAGTTACTCAGAAATACAAGCAGATGTCAAATACACAGTAACAAATGGACAAAACAATTTATAAGCGCAATAATAGAAGAATAAACCGTAAAAATAAATTCAACTTATAAATATTGGATCGAAAATGAAGCATAACTGCCCTATCGGGACTGGAACTGCTCAATTCATACTTTCCAGCTTTGATAATACAAAATCCTTTACTTGGTCTTGTTAGGAGAAGAATTATTCTTCATCCTGTAGCCTCTTTAACGTAGAACAATGTTGCCAGCTCATCGCTATTTCCATGGCAAATGTTCAGAACAACTCTTTATTTCTAGCAGTTCAAATTTTACATTTAAAACAAGATATGCCGCTTCCATTTATTTTCTCTGTGTTCTAAGTGTAAAAAGAAACTTTCACTGGGCGTCTTTCCCATAAGCTGCCACTCTGTGCAACAGATTCCCGCATGGGTACTTCCATGATCATTTCAATATTAACCTCTTCAAGCCAAGAATCAATCGTTACATATCCTTCTTATCCTTATAATCAACAAATTTTATCACCATCTCTTTTATTGTTTTCTTACACCTCATTCGTCGCTACCATTTTAATAATAATTCTATACCTTGAGTGACTCTTGAGCTTGTACAGGGTAAATTATAGTAAAATAATTAAAATAGATTTATATTGAATAACACGAAACAGAAGATGCTAAAGTAGACTTATCAGAAATGGCAAGAGATAACCCAAAATTTAATTTATTTGTTTTTTGCTTCAATAAAAACACTATTTATTTGATTTTTTCGCTGTTTTGATGGCTTCCTTTCTATTTTCATTCGACGGAATAGGATAGTAACCCCTTTTAGTCTGGTGGTAACGTGTTGGAAATCTCGTGTTGCATTAAAATTGTTTACGAAATTCGATCAGTTGCCTGACAGTTACTTATTAGCTGAATTTTGGTCAGAAAGGGACGCCGTCTCACATTTTTCACCTCTTCATATGTTATCGATTTATAAAATAAATATTTATTGAAATGTAAATGTTTATTAACTGAATGCAGGCAAAATATATATCTGCGCAGTTAGAATTAAAGCTGGTTGTTTTGTGATGAAAAAATACGATAGCCACTTTTATAAAATATTCTGAAATTTCAAATTAATAGATTTTATTTACATCTTAAAATAGTTACCTTCACTAAATCGCTTAAAAAAAGGCTAGTATGAATAAAAAAGGCCCGAAACTTTATAAAAACTAACCTTTTGCATTAAAATGTTTTTATTATTATTAGAAGGAAAGATCAAAGTAATTTTTAATTATTTTAAAAAAAAATTTAATCCCTTCTAACAGGTTCGAAATTTTGGCGGAATATCTTTTTTTTTCTACTGAATCAAAATTCTTTTTTTTTTCAAAATGTTGCTAAAGACGTGTCCTATCTAACTTTGTAGACTGTTTGAAATTTGGTTGAGAACTGAATTAATGGTGAAGCTGCCTAGATTCACTCAATGTCGGACTTAAGAATATATTTAACCACTGTTATGATTGAATGATAGTCACTACGTCCAAAAGTAAACACTCTTTTCATATAGCTTTTTATATCACTATAGATTAAGCACTCCGGATTATGAATAGTTTGTAGGGATTCTGTTGGCTATGTAAATATATTTAAATTGGTCACGCGGAAGTTAGTCGGTTGGTGTAATGGATAGCAGATCAAAATGAGAAATCAACGAGTTCGATTTTCAGTGGAATTCACTGCATTCACTTAGGCTCAAACCTTGGACACCTCGACGTGGTGTAATGGTTAGCAAGCTTGTCTCGCTAGAACCTGTTACAACTGAGTAGTGAGTTTAATTATGGTGCCCCATAATTTCAGCCTTGTGCCACAACTAAGCGGTGCTTAGAAAATCTACACTTACTCACAAGCCTTCGAAAAAATATGAATTCATCTCTTCTTTCAGATACGCGTAAAATTATAGAACTTATATCTAGGAAAATACTTGTTAGCAATACAGTATTCACTCGAGAAAAAATCTCAAATGTTTCAGCCTTAAATAATCCTTGAAATGCTGATAAACCGTAAAAATAAAATCTATCAATAATATTCCTACGGAAGCTAAAATATATGCTGGTTTTGTTAAAATTTAAAAAATGAAATTTGTAATCTGCAGTGCTCAATGGATAGTAATGTGGAAAGGTTTAAAAAATGGATTAAATGTTTCACATTTTGCTTGCAAACGAAATGGGGGGATCAATTTAAAATGAATTTAGATCGCAAACTGGACATTTTATTCATTTTTGCTCAATTCCATATTTAGTATGGAGTTCTAAATCTGTAGTTATATTCAAAAACAAACTAAAATGCTTAAAAGATAATTTCTAGTTTCAGTGCCTATGAACTAGATAAGAATATGTGAAGACTGATTTTTCAACAGTTCTTTCCATAGACATATGATCAACTTCTGAATAACAACAGACTGAAACCACGCTCATCAAAGGGTGATACTTCAACAATGGCGATGTGGGATTATAGCAAGTGAACTGATTTCCCTGTAGCGAGTTCCAGATTATATTAGATGACATCTCAGATGTACGCTGATTTCGAAGGCTCGCGTATTACAATGGCTCTAGACACTAAACGCTTTCGGAATGTAGATATTTTTTATGTATGACAATGTCCATCAAATAAAACAAATGAATAACTAAATAAAATGTATGTCACCGTCACTCAGTTGTTGAGCTGGATGATTTTTTAAACCGACTATAACCCGTTTGAAAACCTGTGGATCTTTCCGGTGAGAAATGTTTGTATTGGTTGACAGCAATCTACTGACAAAGATAAACTTCGAAATGTTACTCTGTATTCATATCAAGAAATATAGTACATTAGAAGATCGACGAAAGAATCACTTTAAAAATTGCTTGAGATGACACATTTCAAATTAACGTTGTTTCTATAGTTTTGTTAACATTACAAAAACATCATCAGCATTTTTCTCTTTAAATTTCTGAGAAGCGAATCTATTATTTATACAATTTATTTTCAGACTATTGAACTCATCTTAATTTATCGATCTAAGTAACCTACAGTAAATTCTTAGCAGAACCCTTTATTTAATTCAAGGGGTTTGTCTGTTTTCATTCCACCGTTTATATCTATCTCGTTCAGTTTTATTTAGTATTGCTTACTGGTTTAGATCGAGTTTAGAGTTATACACAGCCAAACTGAGGAATTAAGCTCACAATCACTAGGTCACAAAACCAACGATTTAATCAACCAAGCCATTGTCCAGTTTCGACCTTTTGCACAAAAATGTATTTGTAAACTGCGTATCTATTTTGTAAGAAAGGCTTTTAATTACAACTTGATCTCCCTTCTTTTCAGTAACCTTGCTAGTAATCTAAAACTTAAAAAATCAGGTAAAATTCATAAAAATATTTGTTAATTGTGAAAATGATATTTTGTCATTTATATTCAATACATCATATTTAAAGTTCTTGATAAACTACACTGAGTAGCAAGGACTCTGATCAAGTGGTTTTGAGAAGTACGAAATTACTTCTTAATTGGTTTTGTTCCTAGGTTCACCCTGACCTGGGTTGGTAGCAATTCTTAAAGTCTCAGCTATGGACAAATAGCTAACTCCAAACTGCTATCAAAACACAATAAAAGTATAAAAATAAATTTTTATAGTAATAATACGAGCAGTACATTTTTTATAAAAAATATCCAGCAATATATTTAACTCTTGACATAAATCTTTACAAAAATTGCAGTGAAACCTGATCTACAAAATGATTGCTTACAAAGAATATATATTCTATTAATGAAAATCTATTATAAAAATATAAATTAAATAACCCATTGAGGCTGATATGCCGTAAATGATACTAATCAAACTGTATCATAATATTTCTAAAATTCTGCCATTTAATAGAGAAAGTATTTCCTTGATTTCCTTAATTAATTTTATAGAAATTAGAAAAAATTAAAAGTGTTTAATGTAAAACAGTGCATTCTTTATATGTTGGGCGATCTTTGTGATTAATATTTACCACAAAATTAAGTGCATTGACAAGAAAAAGGATTATGTTGAAAAATTACATATATACATAAAAGGTATAATTTTATTTCGTTGGTTCTCTTTTCTTTCTTTCTTTTTTTTTACGGCTTTTCAGTTTTTTTAAAAGCAATCTCTTTTTAATTTTTAGGAGATAATAAAGGTTTAGTGATACAAGTCTTACTAATTAACCCTTGTTTTTGGGACAGACGGTCGATTTCTACTTTTGCCTAGGGCATTTGGCCGTAAGTGAATATAATGAAATGGAAATGGAACTCGGTTTCCCTATTAACAATTCTGTATCTCTTTGTGTTTTCATATAGTCTGTTTATATTCTTGTCTCCTATCAATCATGATTCCAGGTTTGCATCTTCAACTGGGCTTTTCGTAACCATGCTCAGGTCTTTTTTGTTAACTCTTTATACTCATCGAATTTTCCGTCATAAAATAATTTAATTGAGTAAGTAGTTACATCAATATATATGTTACCTTCATTTTAGACGGCATATTGAGATAAATATTTGCCCTCATTTTTGACGGCTAAGGTTCACTCGTATAACCACAGGCATTTTGAGAAAAGAATTTGTATCATAAACACTTCTTTTAAAATCAGTTTTCTCAAAATTGTTTCACATGTATGTTTGTATATTTGTATTACTTGTTTATTTTATTTTATTTTATTTTTGTTTTGTCGGGTATCAGCTGTTTACGGCTGAATTTACATCAGTACAAATTCATTGATCCATCGGAATTGTTGTGTTTCCCCCTACTTTTGTACTGGACGCGGTGTAATGGTTAGCAAGTCTGTCTTGCTAAAACCTGTTAAACTGATTACTAAGTTCAATCCTCACTGGGTGCCCTATAATTTTGACACATCTAAGCGGCGCTTAGAAAATCAACTCTTGTAATTTCTTAAATTTCTCTTTATTTATTGCCGACTACATTTCTCACGGATGAAAATACATTTTTTCCACTTCTATTTGTTTTGTGTGCACTTTAAATGAATATATTAATTCTTCTTTTATTCACTTCGTGGACATATTATTTTCCTGTATTTTTCTTTATATCCTTAATTTTCTCGTTAGGAATCAAACAACTTTGCAATGATTATAATTTGAATCCAGTTTGAACTGGTTTAATTAATTCAGTGGGAAAATTATTATTTCAATGATAAAAAAATTTTAAAATGTATTAAAAAATAAATATTAACAAAATATTTAATTACGTCCGATACAATATATCTTTGACTCATACATGAATAAATTACATGAAAATATAAATCAGAATTAATTAGACTTTTTACTTAGATTTTGAAATGAAAATCGCCTAGTAGACGAATTATAAGGCTGGCTAATTTTAAGATATGTAAATGACATAGTGCTGAAAGCAGATTTGGAAAGAAAACTACATAACGTACAGAAGAAAAACGAAAAAAAGAACTCGACATAAACTTCAAGAAGAAATAATGTATAAAGATTAGCAAAAGGGCGTGACCAAAATGCAAATTACAAATCGGGGATAACAAAAATCAACTAAGCACAAAAATTTAAATATTTGGGAAATGCTCTATTAGAGGACGGAAAATGTGACATTGAAATCCAAAGACACACTGGGATAGCCAAAGTTGCATTCCTAAAGCTAAGCAGAGTATTAAGAGGAAAAAATATTCGTTAGAAACAAAGAAACCTAATTAACTGTTATGTAATAATTGTTCTACTGTATTGTAGTGAATACTGAACAATCTCATCAAGGATGAATAAGAGACGTGAAGCAACAGAAAAGCTGTTTTACAGAAAGATATTGAGGATACCGCGGACTGAACATATAAGCAACGAGGTTTTAGAGAGGATGTAAACCAAAAGGAAACTTATAATTAACATCGGGAAAAGACACTTGAAATTTCAGGAGTATGTAATGAGCCAAAAGGGTATGAAATATCTGATACTCACAAAACAGTTTGAGGGAAAGAGGGGCAGAGGAAATTAACGCACAACCTACTTGATGAGCTTGAATAAATTTGGAACAGATTTAGAAATAAACAAGACAGAATTTCTTTAGTGCTTCAAGGAGGAGAAAATTGTGGAAAGTCATGATTATCTACATATTGAGAAGACACGGCACATTATTTAACCCAGAAACACCGCCGTGTTCTTTTTATGATGGTTAGTATTGGTTGTGGATGGTTTTTATGCACGCATGATACCTGATTTCTTCTAGAATCAGATAATTAACACCGAAAAACATAAATAACAGCAGCGTTTTAAGCATTCTAAAATAATACGAGATTTTCATAAATCTATAATACTAGATATATTTTTATAAGTCTATGACTAATTAAGGACTGTTTTTTATAAATATTTAATACCATTATTTTATAAACTTATAATTAATAGCGAATTTTTATATAGTTATATTTAACTCTGGATTTTTCAAAAACCTATAATTAATAGCGGATTTTTAAACTATATTTACCACTGAATTGTTTTTGTAAGCTATAGCTAATAGCTGATCTTTATATACCCATGTTTAACACTGGATCTTGTTATAAAACTTATAGATTACAGATGATTTTTACATATCTCTTTTCAACACTGGATTTTGTTAGAAACTTATAATTAATAGCTGATTTTTATATACCTATATATAAGACTAAAATTTTAGAAACCTGTAATTAATACTAGCGTTTATAAACTGCCAATTATATTAGATTTTTATCTCAATTTTCATGAATAATGGGAATATTAGCTTGAGTATTAAGAGATTAAGTTGGAGCTTTCCAGTGAAGCATTTAAAGTAAGCAGTTAATTTATAACACATTTAAAACTATCAAACTATCAAGAAGAAATATTAGTGCGATCCGCTTACGATTTTACTACAATATAATACGTTATACACGAATAGATATGCTATTAATAATGTGGTTTATTTGTGTATTTATTCAACTTGTTATTATTGTTAATAGAATTATTGTTGTCATCTCATTATTTTTATGTTTTTAGCTAAAGCTGCTTGTTTTTTACCAACCTCTTTCTTCAATATTTTTCCGATTTCGTCGTCTATTTTGTCATCTTCCAAATCGACAAGAATTTTTCATATCATCTATGTCGCAAAGATCATCATGATTGTTATCACTATTATCATTGCCATCATTCTCATCACTTTTATTGTGTATATTTCTTTGTATATTTTTCTTCAGTAATGGCAACTCGATGTTATAATATTAGTAAATCTTAGAGATATTCCATCCAAAGAGTGACGCCTGTTCAGAATGTTGTCAGCTATAAAGAACGATTTTCTGTTTGTTACCATATTGTCAAGATAACTGACAGTGCAACATCATGCCGGGCAACTCATATCAAAATACTTCGAATGATAGATAAGTCGGGAGACCAAATAAAGTGAAGATTGAAGACAGATCTTAAATACACATCAGGCTGTACACATAGTTTGTGTTTGCATAAGTTTGCCAAAGGACCACGTCACCTGTGACAATAAATTGACAAGCACGAAGATAAAGATTAGCTGTTCGATGAGGATTTATCTCAGGAACAAATATGTAGGACTATCTTGAAGAAATCGGCGAATCTACCCTGAAAATAACCAAAGTCTTCAGGATCAGACCCCATTCGTCAGCTCAATTCTGTGCGGGTCTTCTCAGTAAAGTCATTGGCTAATAACAGTGTTTAGCTGAAGATTTGTCTCTTTGTCAACATTGTCTTAGTGTCTACATCGCGCTAGTAATAATATCGTTTTATTCCTGTCTTCGGTAAAAAGATGACGTTTCGATCAGGAATCGAAAATTAAGAATTCCTGAGTTGTCTTACAATATGTCATCTCTGCTAACTTGGTGGCTTACGAATCGTGTTCTTGTCATAGCGAGCTATTAAAAGAACAAGCGTTTCTATCTGACTAACAATCAAAGAATAAAAATATTCATTGAGCTCATTGTTAATATTCGTTAGTAAATATATATATATATATATATATATATATATATATATATATATATATATTAGAAGTAGTACAAACTAATGGGTTGGCAGTCCACTGTTTGTAAAGATTTACTTTATTAAGAGTTTTCGATACTTAGTAGAGCATTATATATGGTAATATTTTTATTATAAGTTTATAATGAAAACAGAGTTTACTGCAACACAAGATCTGAAATACAACGGCTCTTGTGTTGCAGTAAACTACGTTTTTATTTTAAATTTATAACAGAAATATTATATATATATATATATATATATATAGCACAGGTCTTGATTATCAAGTAAAGACAGAAAGTGCACTTCATTCATTTGCTTCTTACGATTGTTGGAGAGATTGTGAGCTTTCTTTTTTCATTTTATTGTTCATGTGGAACTTTCTGTTTGCACCCCCTTACAGTTTAACTATTTTTTTTATTAAAATTATGTTTTTAAATAAAGTTCATCTTCCTTTTTGTAAGTAATTTTCGTGTTCTGTCTATCATTAACAATACCGCCAAGGAGCACCTTTGATAATGTGTTGGCTGAAAGGATCCTAGGGTCTTACATTATGACGTAAGTCCATATATATATATATATATATATATATATATATATATATTAAGTCCATATATATTAAGTCCATATATATATATATATATATATATATATATATATATTTACGCTCTCACACCCTGATTGAGCACTCTGGAAAAATAGTAGACTTTGATAAACAGTAACTACTCTGGCATGTACGCATCGCTCATTCAGTGAAATGAATTAGAGCACTTTAGGTATTAGGCGCGTATAATGATATGCGCTAAAAAGTCTTCCTACTTCCACCGAACACCCATAGACCAGGGGTAGAGTCGCCGACTGACGCCATTTCGGTAGGGTTTCAATCCTGAGTTAAAAAAAGCAATCGGTGCGGCGGGGCGGGTCTGTCTGCGAATGACAATATTTACGCTCTCACAATCTGATTGAGCACTAAAATAGTAGACTTTGATAAACAGTAGCTACTCTGGCGTGTACGCATCGCTCATTCAGTGAAATGAATTAGAGCACTCTAGCTATTGGGCGCTTATAATCCTGAGTTAAAAAAAGCAATCGAGCAATTGGTGTCTGGCCGTACTGGTGGACTGTGATGCGGACTGTGATGGGTCTGTCTGCGGATGACAATATATATATATATGTACGCACTCATATAAAATAGCATTCTTGCTTTTACAAGCGATAGGCTATTTTTTGTTAATTCATCCCAACTAATGTAAAGTTACTTATCACAAATATTAATTCGCCCTAAGGAATTATAAATTTTAAATAAAAGTTTGTTTTTTTTTGTAATTAGATATTTGAAACACTTTTGAAATTATAAATTTTAAATCAAAATTTACTTAGTTTGCCTTGAAACGACTCCAAACTTCAAAATGAAAGTTACCAAAAATCAAGGAATTGTTCACATTTCTTAAGTTCAGATGATATTCGAGGTACTTACAAATAGTATTGTACAAATTAAAAACAAAATATCTCTTCTGGTTTGTTTATCAGAGTGAATGCGAACGCCGACCCCAAAATTAGAAAAAATCGCAACCGAAATCTCTTGTTTTTCCCGTTCCTTTTACAAAGAATCTGTCAGCTAATGACAGTTCAAAGTAATTTAATTAATTTTATTTCTTAGATTATTTCTGTTCAAAATTTCTATAAATTAATCATACTTATATAGAAAAAAAAGAAATATGCAATAACTATATATCCATCGTAACTCCTAAAATTATATATATTTCATTCTCGATTTGTGCGGGTGTTGGCAAATATTAAGTAAAATTACTTCGTTATATAAATACGGTTTATCACTTATATCTACTCGCATGTGTCTTATATCTTGCCTAAAATAGCAAATTTTTGCAAAATAATCGTGTAATTTGCACATTCAACCTTTAAAAAATAAAATTGTTGCGATTGTTAATTGTTTTCAATCTGGTCTTTCATGAACTTTTCGTATAAATGATTGTTTCGGTGATGACTATTATCACTAATTTAGCTAGTAATTCAAATGCATCATTTTACTCGTAGGAAGTGGCAAAAATCTTAGCAATTAAATCACAGCTATGTATTAAATCACAGCTTTGTAGTAAACTTAAATAAGCAATGTAGAAAGGAAAATAATTACTTTTACATTTTTAATAATATATTTTAAAAAATCTAACATATGTAAATTATTATATATTAATAATACAAAATCTCTCAGCGATGCAAACTGCAGGCCAGTGGTAAGCAACTTGTCCTGCGCAAAACCGGGTATAGATAATATATATATATATATATATATATATATATATATATATATATATATATATATATAGTAAATTATAAACATTATGTACATTTAAACACAAGCAAATGTAATAATAATATTCAATAACAACTAAATAATCAATAATAAATACGAGTAAAAACTTTAACAATTCTATAAAATAGTTACAAATAACAGCATTCGGATCCACAATTATCTCTACTCATTAGCCTAAAGAATAATTTGAAAAATAACCGTTACCGCCTATTCAAAAACCGTTAGAATTTTACAATAGAACTTACTACTCATAATAAATCAGTTATCAGCATATATAAGTAGTATAAATAAAACACAACGCTTATCGTCTGAAGATTTCATTCAAGCCTGAAAAAGGTTATTGCCGCTTGGTTTTGTCTCTAGTATCTATTTTTATATGTGCATACGCTCTATTTGTGATATTGAGCACTCTTACCGATCAATTTTAACCTAACTTAAAGAACTATATTTTTGTAATTTGTCTGTGCGAGTGTTTCTTTTTATTTCTACTTATAAACACTAATTAGAAACCAATTCAATCACTAATTAAATATATGCAAAAACATTAAGTTAAAACTAATGCTTCTAAATAAACGTGTTTTTTTAATAATAATGTGATCATATTAAATTCTTTGAATTACTTTGTGTTGTATTCTAAATAAGTGTAAAAGATTCACCAAAATGTTTTTATGCTCTTGATTGCAACTGTGAATTTATCAAAAAATGTCCTTTCGTTTCAGTTAGTGAAATATTTATTGCAAAATTATGGGTCATAATAAATCCCCGAAGACGCTGGTGACATATAACATAAATAAGTGCCAGTCCAACAGTGTCTTTGAGTTCTTTTCCATAAAAACCAAAACATCAACACAGGTGTGTCTCCCTATTTTATGGATGTCAGCTGCACTTTTTAGTTACTTAAAGTATAAAAATGATTTTAAAAAAATATATTTTAACTATCGTCATTTGATAGTTAAAATATATTTTTAAAAAGTCATTTTTATACTTTAAGTGACTACCTATTCAGATCATAATCTCATTCATTATAGAAATATAATGAACAACATTCGCACAAACCGACATATTTTTACGTAGTCTTCGCCAACACATACACAAACCGGCAATCATATATATAGCTATAGATATAGATAATTTTACGAGTTACGACGGTCATACAAACATTGCATTGCTGGTAGATATAAGTGATAAACTGTATTTATTTAACAACACAATTTTACGTAATATTTGCCAAAACACGCACAAACCGACAATCATGTATATATATATATATATATATATATATATATATATATATATATATATATATATATATATATATCCAAGTAAGTATAGAATGAGGAGAGAAAAAAGAAAATGTTTTTCCGTCCAAAACATTAATTTAAAACAGTGCTCGATATATGGTGTATAGAGCAGTGAATATTTATTATAAATTATGTTTTAGAACATGCACATCATTTCTTCTATATATGCCCTCTTCCCTACAATCATATGTTTTTTTACCGAAAAGATCTAAAATGGAAAGAAAAAACACCCCACCCCTATGAAAACCTAGACACATGATCAAAGTAAATACATGAATTAAGTCCACTAACAGCAGACATCAACCAATTAAATGATAGCCAACCATAAAAATGACCACTGAACAGCGCCCTCCTAGAAATCCTAACCAACAGATATACCCAACCGATAAAAAGATAAAACATACATTCCAACAGATAATATCATTAATCAACAATTTCACACTTACACACCAAATTCCTCAAAAGTCTAACAATCAAAACGAGACATTCATTACCAATAACCCCAACCAACCCCCACGACAACAACGAACCAAATATAAACAGAGAATGATTCTAAACCTTTATTTCCCCTGAGGAAGTGTTTAAATCCAAACACTGAAACAAACATATGATTGTAGGGAAGAGGACATATATAGAAGAAGTTATGTACATGTTCTAAAACATAATTTATAATAAATAAATAAATAAATAAATAAATAAATATATATATATATATATATATATATATATATATATATATATATAAATTTATTTATTCTTTGAAGCTGCCCAATAAGCTGACACTTTCCCGTAAAACTTTAAAGAAAAAACGCTGTATTCCACAAACGTATAATCTATATTTTCAAATTTAGTAGTTGAACTTTATTCTGATTATATTTATATATAAAATGTCAGCTCATTGAGATACATTCTCGACAGCTCCGGTGTGATATATCTATTATTGTTACAAGATTATTGTCTTAGCTTTCTTTGTATCCCAGCATTTTTGAAAAACAAAAAAAAGAAGGAAAGAAAGAAAACATTTTTTATTTTTGATCTGAATTGAAAAGAAAACTTCTGGAACGATTAAACTATTTTTATTTCAGTTCAGAGTGCATTTTTCTCTTACTTTTTCATATACTCTTAACTTGCATAAATTTAATATCTAGTTAATTAATATTATATCATAATACAAAACAAAGTATCGGATATATGTAAGTTAATCGATATTAATATATATTTAATAAAATATTTTTAACCATATTCGAAGTTGCACATTTTGTTATATTTACATATAACATTTATTTCATTACGTTTATTTAATAGATTTTTATTCTTAAGAACAAAAATTTATTTCTTTTTTGTGGTTGCTCAATGAGATGACACTTTTCCGTTAAACTTGAAAGAAAATCCCTGTATTCCCCAAATGTATAACCTATATTTTCAAATTTAAATGTTGAACTTAATTCTGATTAGTTAAATTAAACACAAAATCTTAGTTTTTCTGTCACCCCCCTCCATATTAACTCTTTAAGTAAAAAGCATATTGTCTTCTACATTCAAATGTAAGTCATTTTCATAACAATGAGTCAATAAAAAACAAATTTAACTCCTATTTTATTATGCTCTCCGATATATGTTGTATTGAGCACTTTTATAAAACTGTAAATGCCGGAGAACTCGGAATTCAAAAACTGTAAGACTCTTCACCTGGATATATATATATATGATTTTAAACCCAGAAAGAATGAGCAAATAAGTAAAATCTCAAAATCAGATTCTATTAATATTAATTTTTAATATTAAAAATCATCATGGTGTAGAGTTCGATAAAAATAGTATTATCTATTTACAGAGCCAAATATATAAAGTAATTTAAAAATTTCGAGGTTTAATTTCGTATTTATTTAAATAAAGCTGAAAACATCTTGTGTATGGATATGTTTTTGGGCTTCTTCCGGTACAGAAATTTTGCAACGTATCTGAATTAATAATGTTTTTGTTTTCGACCGTTACTGATGAAGCGAGAATTTTCTCGCTGAAATGTCTCTCCAAATAAAATTAAATTTTGAAATTTTTTAATTACTTTATATATATATATATATATATATATATATATATTATAAATTATGTTTTAGAACATATACATAATTTCTTCTATATATGTCCTCTTCCCTACAATCATATGTTTGTTTCAGTGTTTGGATTTAAACACATCCTCAGGGGAAATAAAGGTTTGGAATCTTTCTCTGTTTATATTTGGTTCGTGGTTGTCGTGGGAGTTGGTTGGGGTTATTAGTAATTAAGTGAATGTCTTGTTTTGATTGTTAGACTTTTGAGGAATTTGGTGTGTAAGTGTGAAATTGTTGATTAATGGTATTATCTGTTGGAATGTATGTTTTATCTTTTTATCGGTCGGGTATATCTTTTGGTTAGGATTTCTAGGAAGGCGCTGTTCAGTGGTCATTTTTATAGTTGGCTATCATTTAATTGGTTGATGTCTGCTGTTAGTGGACTTAATTCATGTATTTACTTTGATCATGTGTCTAGGTTTTCACAGACGTGATAGGGGTGGGATGTTTTTTCTTTCCAATTTAGATTTTTTCGGTAAAATATATATATATATATATATATATATACCTCTCTTCTCCTCTTTCTTCCTTTTTCTTTCTCTTCTTCTTCTTTTCCACTTTTTTCTTTTTTTCTTTTTCTTCTTTTTCCTTTTATTCAAGTTTGGAGTATAATTGTATTTAGGCGAAGTTATTTCAAGAAATCTAAATTTGTATTTTTTGGGAAGTAAATGCGAATTAGAGTTTTATCAGTTATACTCACTCGGATATATATATATATATATATATATATATATATATATATATATTAGAAGTAGTACAAAATAATAGGTTGACAGTATGCTGTTTGTAATGATTTACTTTATTAAGCCTGCTCGATCCTTAATAGAGCATTATATATAGTAATACTTTTATTATAAGTTTGTAATAAAAACATAGTTTACTGCAACACAACAGCCGTTGTGTTTTGGTACTAACTTATTAGCATCTCATCAGCTAGTGAAATATTTTTACTGTTTTTTTTGGGGTTTTTTTTCAGGTAGTGAAATATTTTTTAAATAAAAAAATACTTCACTGCCTGACGAGGTGCTAATAATTTCCGGGCTTCATCAGTTGTATGCCAATTTGGGTAAACTACAGGGAATTTCACATTAGATTTTCTAGTTCTTAATTAGTACTGCCCAGTTATGGCTCGCTCCGTTTCTGTAAGTTTAATTACATACAGCCACAGCACAGATTTCTATACCAGGTTATATCACTGAATAATCAGTTGAGAATTTGATTATTCGAGAATAAATAATTTTGATATAATAAACATTTGTCATTTATTTCAGTAGTGTGTTGGTCGATTTATAACTTTTTCTGTAAAAATCTGCAAAAGTAGATGAAATAATATACTTCATTAAATAATAATACTAGTCAAATAATATACTTCATTAAATAATAATACTAAAACCAACTCCAGCGTATTAATACATATAGATATAGTTTTAAAAAGATCAGTGAAAGGTGACTTCAAATGAGAACATTACTTGGTATAGCTGTTTGAGTAGCCTGTCATATGGCTCATTCGTCGTTCATACAATGCAAACTCTTAAAGTAAGAGATGAGATTTCTAGGTTATTTGTTTTACGCTATTTACTAAGTATAGTACAAATCTGAAAGTATGAAGCACTCAGTGACAATCAAATTCACTTCTCTGCCGTAATCGTTCTAGTGAGCTTGCTAACTATTACAACACGCCAAGGCACCTACTTTTAGCTGTATAATGGCAGAAAAAACAAAATCGACAATAAAACGAACTGACATAAAACGATAAAAATGACTATTGTAAAAGAAATAGGTAAAAAACGTCCCTTTATTGCAGATCTGTGTATATCGGTTAAATTAAACGGTAAAAAAAAACAATTCCTCCTGAATTAATTCCAGAATCTGTGGATCAGTCTTTTCAAAAGTTTGGGTTATTTTTTTCGTTCTCTGTATCTTTGTATCTTTGACATCGTAACACGTTCAGAATAAACTTGTCAGCATAGATTCACTGTGAATGATAAACCATTTATTTCTTTTTTTATTTGCGTAAAATTCTCACAGTGAATGTGAAACGTTAATGCCTTATAAAAATGTTGAATAAAGACTTGCACTAAAAAATGAACGAACAAATGTTTATGCATTTAAACCCCATTTACAATTAATTACTGTATTAAATTACTGGCCATGAAAGATGAGAGATTTTCCGTCAAAAATCTAGATTTCCAAGGAAAATGTCTATTTATGCGACACTATTTAACTAGACTTTTAGCACTTTTTTGGTAATCATTTTGCATACAGTTGTTAATATCATTAAAAAGTTTAAAACTTAAAGTCATAACTGTCACCCCAGCTGTTAATCGTATACAAAAAATGTTTATTGGTATCATAAAATAGCTACATCCTCGTACATTGTGTGAAGAGAAATATTAGTCTCGCAGTTGCTTTTTACTTTATTTATATTTTTGGGTGGGATTAAAGATATGAAAAATATATCTGAGAAACTGAAATGAAGAATCTTCTACAAGTTTGTGATATTTTCAGTACAAATCCTACAGTTTTGTGCAAATTAACTGAAACAAAACGAATAATGTCTTTCTAGAATCTTTCACATTTTCCTTTTCCAGATCACCTATACGACGTCTTTTGATTTTGTTTTTCTCTTCCGACCGCATTTTCCTTTACGTTTTGGACTGATAGATCCAGTTTGTTTCTTCGCCTTTATGACACGACTGACAATTGAAACACTGACACCAGCAATATCCGCGATCTCCCTATAAAGTTTGCCTGTGTGTTCGTACAGCGTTACAATTTTTGTAATCTTCCTTAAAGTAACGTCTATCGCAGAGAATGACCAAACAACTAATCGACAGTCGAGACAGTAGTGACTGAGTGTGATAAAAATCTGATGCAATCATGGTTGACGCAATATTTTTCAAGCCTAAACAAATTTCATCGTACTCACAGAAAATAGATTCATATTACTGCACACCAATTCATATAACCTAAAATCTTGTAAATTGTTAGGAATTAGTCACTGTCGAATAACATTTTTCTCTCTCTTTAACACACACAGATACACACTCGCACACACACACACACACACGCACACACATACATACACACACACGTACAGCAGCAGTGGATAAAGCCAGCCATTCATAGATGGGCAGCTAAAAAGCACGGTTCTCTGCCATTTTTTACTTCATTCAACGCATTGTGACAGCCTTCAAGACATAACACATACAACTATTTTACGCAATGCTTCAAGCAAATTACAAAAATCTTTACTATATATATATATATATATAATGGGAGAGAGAGAGAGAAAGCGAGTGCGTATGTAAATATAAAAGTGGACATTGATGTCAATACAAGTAGGTGACGCAAAACATTCTTTATAAAAGTTGACTGATATTACATTACAGTTGAGCACTCTTATTTTTGTTTCCGACAAAATTTTCCGGTTTCTTAATATTCTCCTCAGCTTCTGGAAAGCATTTTCGCTGTTACTATCCCTCTTGATATTCCTGTATTACACATTTTCTATGTTCTGTTTAAACAGTTCTTAAGCCGTTAGATTTTTGGCATTGCTTGTCTTTGACGTCTCCAATTTGTAGCACACATATTGGACTCTCACTTTTGGTAATGACCACATATTCTATATTCCGACAATTGATAGTTAGTCTTTTCTTCTCGATTTCTTTTACTAGCTTGTCTGCACTTTTCTTTTTTGTGTCTTCCAATCATACGATGCCTTCTGCTTATATTATTGCGATTGCGCCCACCATTGATAAATCTGGGTAATACTCCCAGATTCGCCGTATACGTTAAATCTAGTGAAATGACTACATATATTCCCAATGTACACTACCGGCCATAATTATTAGGAACCCCCAGTTTTTTTTAAAGAAATGATGCCTTTCATACTATTTTTAGTATTTATTGCCAAATGAAAATAGAATGGTTCTTTTGTTATTATTACTTTGCAAAATTTTACAAGGCAAGGAAGCAAAGATGAACTCGTCCGAATCACCCTAAATTTTCTCCATTCTTTCATTGATGAAACTTCAACACAAATAATTATTAAATATTTACAAAGTTATTTAATGCACATGTTATTGTGCAATATTAACAAAAAACACATTCTATTTTCACTTACAATTATCCACTTGGCAATAAATACTAAAAAATAATTTGAAATACATCATTTTTTAAACACTGGGGTGGCCTAATAATTATGTGTACATAAAATCATTTTAGTTGGAAAAGTAATTTCCTCATTTTATTTTATGCTAAGAGGAATTGTGTACTAATAAGAAAAAAGATATTTAATTAGTTATTTTTAAAATAATTTTCCAGAAAATATCTAGGAAGCCGAGAGCTACTTTTGTTTGCATTTGTGGAATTGTCTTTTGTTTTTCGGGAGTAAAACTTGGCGTATATTGTCTGTGGCTAACTTCTTCGCATTTAACAACCATTTACAACTAAGAAATTAACATATTTTCATATAATTTAAAGTGGTAGAAATTAGTCACTATCAACGGACATTTTACACGCGATGTACATTATTTAATTTTACTTCTTATCTACAAACCAAACTTGTAAATAAAGAGCAACGTGAAAGAACTAGGGAAAGTCTCCCTCGGGGGCATGTACTATAGCTGTTATCAACTGAACTATCAGACGGTGAATCCATGTTGAGGTGATGTACATAAATATGGACATAAAGTCGATGAAAAGGTTTATATTTGTACGTGTGTGTATGTGCCAATGTTTGGTTGAATGCTGACGAGCGTGCGAAATTTTTGAAATACTTAAGCTACGCTGATAAAGATTAATAATATTGAAAGTAAATTTCAGCTGCACTGCAAAAGATAAGTCCGTTGATTAATCTATATATTGAATAGCGAAATTCTATATCAAGCCGGAGTTTCATGTTCCTTTTGCTCGGAATTGTTGTCTTTGTTATTGGATAAACTGAATTGATAAAGCCTTGTTTTTTTTTTTTTGTTTTTTGTTTTTTCTGTTTTGTTTTTTCGTTGTTCGTCGTTTTGTCTTGTATTTCTTGCATCTTTTTGTTTTTGGAATAACTGATTAAAAGTTTTTGGGGGGAGGCTATTCCGTGCATCATTCCAAGTCGGCTTTGTAGATTCTACATGATTCCAATTCAATTGATTTCCACGTATAAGTCTGGTTTATTATGATGAGAGCTTGTATTGGAATGGCACGATCCGGAATCTGAAAGAAAAAAAGATCACAGTCGTTGGTGACACTGAATGAAATGATTTCAATGATTTGATAGTGAAGAAGAGGATATAGTGATGAGGAAGACAAAAGGAGGCTTACAGATGATGATAATGATGACAGAAAAGATAATGCTGTCGAAGATTATGAACGTTCTGATTTTAACGAGAGTTAAGATAATGGTAATGCTGAGAGCAGTAAGCAGTAAATTATATTGAATGTATCGGTAATGATAATAGACGGAGTGCTGACATATACGATAATATAGACAATATCGAAACAAGCCTTTGTTTTTCCCCCTCACCAACTTAATAACGACCTGATTATTGCTTTCGCATTTTTAATCGCTTAAATGATTCTTCGCCCTTTTCCTTTTTATTAAGACCCTCCGCTAATTTAGTAAATCTTGAGAAAATTTAGACCCCATAATTAAAACCCTTCTTGTATTAAAGCCCTTAGAATAAATGTTAGTTCGAAGAAATGATTCTAATGAGTAATGCAGATGATTTGTAAAACTTTAAAAAGAAGGAGAAGAGGAAACTTGTAAAAATTGAAGGAAAAAGAGAGAGGGAAGGTATAAAGAGTGAGAAAGATGAAGGAAAGGCATATTTAGTTATGAAATAAAATCTAAAAGGGAGAAGAAATCGAAGTAAACAAAGTAAATAGAGGGAGGAAACAAAGCAGAGAGTGGGAACAAAAAGAACGAGAGGGAGGAAAGAGAGAAGAAGAAGAAGAGGAAGCAAAACAAGAAGAAGAAAAATAAAAGATAAACAAAAGAAATGACGGAAGTGAAGTGACAGACAAATATTCAAGATATATTCAAATAGGAAATAAAATGGGTAAAGGAAGACAAAGTGAAATAGAGTAAATGTTGCACACAAGACAGAATTTAAAAAAAACAATAGAAATATAATAATGATGATGAACAAAAAAATAGGAAAACTTTATGATGATTATAACGACTTCGCGGTTAGCCGAGTTCAAATTTCGGCCTATTCTGTCGTGTTTATGTTCGAACTATTGTCCGAGGGAACTGCCTGAATCTATATCTTTGCCACCTCCTTCCAGCTATAGGTTAAATAGCAGAGTAAACTTATCTCTGTAGACTTGTTGTGGAAGTCTAGAATTCATTTGACAGAGAATAAAGTAAATAAACCAGCAGAAAATTATGATAGTCATCGTCCTGAATTAACATATAGGTTGACATCAAAGAAACAGAATCTATTTTTTTTAAATAAAACTGTTAATATTAGTTATTCTTCTTTATATTTCAGGGTATATAACTTGACATTGTGCATGAAATATTCGAACAATAATCTCCCACAATATGCCTTGGTCAATCAAGGAAAGGACATAATGATTGAAGGTTTATTTCACCAACAAATCATACACATTAGTGCAAGAAAACAAGGAGATTTTTATTTGTGAGTGTACCTCAAGGATAATGTCTACCAGAACAATCCTCAAACGATCGTTGAACTGAATGCAGTAATCACAACAAAAGTGTGTCCGTGCAGTCTTTAGATGACAAGTAGCCTGAATAATAATAATAATAATTATTATTATTATTATTGTTGTTGTTGTTGTTGTTGTTGTTGTTGTTGAGCAGCTAACACTCCTCTAGCGTTCCTAGGAACGGAATGAACTGTTGACCGGAGTAGCTATAAAAATAAAGACTAATAGCAATCTGGGATTTCGGAGAGTCATTGACATTCTGAGGAGATCGACTGCCTGCATCAGTCGTTCACTTTGTCTTCGGGCAGACAAGAACCCAGACGTAGCTCCTCCGAAGAGTGGAGTTTCTTCTGAGGAAAAGGCAACAAAAATTGTTGTCCGAGCTTACGGGTTCGGTTTTTCGACTTAAATAGCCTTGTGCCGCATTTAGCTCGGATATCTGCCCATGTGGGGAGGCGGTTGATACCTTCAGAGAGTCACTGACATTCTGAAGGGATCGGATGCGTGCGTCAGTCGTTTGTAGGACTCTCTGCCTTCGCGCAGAGAGGAGCCCAGACGGGGCTCCGCCGAAGGATGAAGTCTCGTCTAGGGAAAGGCAGATAAGAATTTTGGTCCTAGCGTACAGGCTCGGTGTTCTTACTTAAATGGTCTTGTGACGAATTTACCTCGGCTATCTGCCCATATGGGGAGGTGATTGATACTTTTGGAGTGTAATTTACAATATTTATCGGACTGTGCCCTCTGCCACTCTAACGACTTAACCTCTCCTCTCTCCTATTATTTGCTGTTCTGTCTTCTGGCGTTTATTTTATTTGTAATAATATCGCTTAGAACGGATATTTTGCTGGAAATACTCAACACACACCTTCTAGGTATCGTCCTGCCACCTCGGTGAATAAACAACTATTATCATCATCATCATCATGGTTGCTTTCTGTTTAATACAGTTCTTTATAGGGACATTGCTCTAGAGCTTGGATAAGGCTAGCTAGTAAATATGTTTTGTTTATTTTAACAAATTCAAATGTCAGATGAAAATAATGCATACATTTTTTTTATTTGCTTTGCATTCATAATAACCTCTCAAATAGATGAACATAGCCACAATAATAAAGTATAATCTACTGGGGATTTTCTTAATGTTCCTTTTTTTCCTATATTTTCTATCTTATCAAAACTATAATGATAGGTAGTTTTCAGGTGACACTTCTTTTGTCAAATTCAAGTTCCTTATATTTACATATCTAGTCACATAAATATTTATTTGATGCCACTGCTATATGTATGAGAAGACATTATTTAATATTAATAATCTTCACAGACGAGAAGAAAATGTGTAAGGGTGAGACTGACTTCATGCATAATGCTGATGATAATTGTTTTAATAAATCAATGAGGATTTTAGATGCTCATAAACAAGATGACGATGCTTATGTTAGTAGTACATTGCGAAGAAAAATATATGCTAAATTCAAATATTATTTTCTTCTTAAGGAATCACTCGATAACACATCCAGCTGAAGTTGAAGCACAAATATTTCGATTTCTCTTTTATATAAAACCTTCTTTATGTTTATTATATTTTTCTTCTTTCTGTTGTAGCTGGCGTGGACTTTTTTCTTCTCTGACTAGCGCAAAATGGAAAACAAGAGATATTGTTTTCCGCTAGAAAAGAAACTGTGTTGAATATAAATCGAAAGGTTTATGAGGGAAAGACTTCAAACACAACCCGATCTGACAGGTCGAAATGAAGGCACCACATTTTGGGCATCATCTATGAAAAACAGAAACCTTTCTGTTTTAATATAGGTGTACTTCACCTGAATAAATACATTCGTTTTTTAAGCTTATAAACATCTATAGTGTGATATTTATATATTTACTAATTGAGAGTTTATTTAAATCAAATTACAGTAGATATACACACAAACACACACATGCTATCTATCTATCTATCTATCTATCTATCTATCTATCTATCTATCTATCTATCTATCTATCTATCTACACGGTATACCAACTGAGACAAAAGATTAGATATTTATTACAATGGCTTGAAGTTTGTTTTCTTTTGTGACATATCAACTTTAATGCTGCCGAAAGTTTTACAATAGATTCGTATGAATAGAATATGCATTCTTTGTAAGAAAAAAGTTTGTAGAACAGATTTTATTGACGAATTTTTGTAAAGAGGTTTTTATGTAATTACTGTTTTTTATGCTTGTTTTTTTTTTTTCCTTTAAAACAGTTTAGCTTGAATTTTTATTAGAAATATCTAGTGAAAATATCTATTTTGAAACTTTTATAGTGTTTTAACTCCATTTTGGGATGTTAACTATTTTTCCCATAACAGAGACTCTGGCAGGTGCAACAAACATAGGTCATGGTAAACCTAGAAAGAACAGCAATTAAGAGCTGGTTCCACTTTCCTCAAATCCTTCCAATCATAACTTGCTGCCGGATGCAGCTTAACGTCATACACATGACCCAAATGTAGTTTACGTCATACCCAGAACGCTGAATTGAAGTGAATATATGTTTGTTTAAGAAAACATGGTTACAATCATTAGTAAAGTTACATATATACGTAAAAAAATTACCATCTGTATATACTTTCAAATGTGTATATTATACACATAGAATCGTAGCAGTCTCTCTCTCATTCTCTCTCTATATATTTATACACACGCATATACACACACGCACATATGCATAATGTTTATATATAAAAATAATGTTTGACAACATAGAGAAAAAATACGTAGCCCGATTCATCCTTTAAAATTACTTCATCAGAATAAAATAACGTTATTGAAATTATGTCAATCTCACAAAAACAAAATTATAGGAAAAAAGTATAACAGACAAACTCATGTTTAATTTAAATGTCAATTTCCTATTATATCAACGCTCCTATGAGTAAATACTTGGATTAAAAAAAGCTTAACCTCTCTTAATCAAATAAAATTATAAAAATCACAAGTCAATGTTATTTTATACTTAACAATGATTTTAAAAATTTTAAATCCGAATTAACGATGTTATCGCCGCTTTAGCGCAGTTCTAGCTTGTCTGTTCGTAGAATCTCTTGAATCTGATTCCTCCTAAAATATTTTGCCTAAACAATCAACATATTTCTTATATATTGATAACGCTTTATTAAATATGCCGCAAAATCATATTACTTGAACCTGTGAAAAAAAATAAACATAAATATAATTTACTAATGAAACAAACAATACGTTACTTTTTTTTAGACATCATGTTAAATCGTAGAGATAATGATTTACAATTAAATATCTCTTGTAAATCTAACAAAATAAAACCTGGAATAATTATTTGATTATATTTAAGGGCACTTACAATTTGTAGCCTTCAATATTTATATTAAGGGGAAATAAATTGAAAGCATCTTTAAACTCCTCTAATATCCTAATTATTTTATATCTAATGTAAAACGGAAAACTCATTAAATTCATAAAAAAATTGAACAAAAAATTAATAAACTAGGTATAGTATAATACTCTCCAATTATCTTACAAATACAACTGAATCGATCGAAATTTAAAATAAAATTTGTTACTACTATTAAAAAAATCAGAGACTTAATACCAAACAAAATGAAAACGTAAATTGTGAAACAGGAATATATAATTGAAATAAGTTAGGTAAGTGCCATACTTGATACACGCTTAGGCGATCATGACTGACCGGAAAGAAGATTTTCCTGCTGTAGGTTGCCATTGTTTTTTGTGGTAAACTGGTTGTCAATCAAGGCTCTATAATCTAATCTGTTCTTGTATTTAATCCATAGCTAGAGTGAGAAACGACGGATTAATACCTTTTCCAAGAGTATTTGCACGAAAGTGGTTGCAACGAATTCAACTGGACTTCAAACTCGATCCCACGATTTCTCGTTCCGAGCCGATATTCACTGGAACACTTTTTTACTTACTGTAATAAATACCCCAAAAAGACATAAGTGATAATTTGAAGAATACCAAGAAATATTTGTAAAAAATTCTTAAGACGTCCTTTACAAAACAATATGAAGTAGTTACTCATACAGTGCAAGCTAGATCTAATGGGCTAGAATGAGCTTGAGCCCAGATAGCCGAAGACAAAAGGAACCTCGAAAGCCTCCTTGTCTTAGGTCCTTAATAAAACTAGAAAAATAAAGATATAAGAATAGAATAAACAATTTTCAGATTTAGTTTGTTTATTTTATGATTTGAGGACATTTTAACAATTTATTTGAAGAATTTCCTGTTTGACATCAAAACAGCATCAGCTAAAATATTTTTACAGACACTAGCAGTGGAATATAAATAATGAAGGCGCATTCAAATTCTATTAGCTTAATGTCCTCATAAAACCAAATTCTATTAGCCCAATGGTTTCATAAGACCAAATTCTATTAGCCCAATGGCCTCATAAGACGAAAGTATATTATCCCAATGGTTTCATAAGACAAAATTCTTTTAGCTCAATTGGCATATAAGACCAAATTCTATTAGCCCTATGGCCTCATTAAACGAAAATTCGCTCCTCCATTATTCGTAATTAATTTGACCATAATTTCGACTTTAAAATGTTGCTTTAATTAAAACAGAAAGTAATTTATTAAAGCAAAAATGTATAGAGAGTTTTATTATTTCTTTCAGAGTGAATTTGTACATTGGTTGTTACAGAATTTCGATTTTCTTGATAAGCATTCTATTGTTGTAGGATGAGATCTTAAAAAACAGCGATTAAAAGGGAAAAATTACTAAGCATTGTGAAAGTAAATGAAATGTCTTAAGTTTAGGCGCCTCAAAATTTAAAATTTAACGTCCTCACATTTTTAGCGCTTTCTCTCCTTTACTCCTTCCTCTTCATGTCTCATATCTTTTGAGAACGTAACCAATCATGACGCTTCACAATTTCCTGCCCTTTGTAGCTATCAATAAATGTTGTTTTTTTGTTTTTTCTTCTAAACCCTGTTCCACCATCCATTTAATCAAGTTCATTAATCAAGTGACACGTTGTTTTACCACTTGTCATGTGAGTATAAGATTTTTCAAACCATCCGACCTGTTTATATGCCCAAAATTTCTGTAAAAGAATGCTGAGGATCCGACATATTCGTTGCTTCAGGTATCTTCTACTTCATCTTTAATGAGATTGTCCAGCATTCAGTGCCATACAGTAGGAAATATATCAAGTAACAGTTCAGTAATCTTTTCTGTTTCTAACCAAGTTTTTCTGTCTCTTAATACTCTTCTTAGTTTTTGGAATGTATCTTCCTTTGACTATCCCAATGCGGCTTTGAAATTGAGTGTCGTACATTCCGTCCTCTGTTTGAAATGATCCCAGATATTTATATTTGTGCAGGTTTTTGCTTTTAATATCTGATTTGTAATTTGCATTTTTGGCTACGATTTTGCTAATTTTGTCTTCTTGAAGTTTATATCTAGTCCTACCTTGTCGCTTTCATAAATCCCATCCTGAAGGAGCTTTTACAGTTTACATTCAGTATCTGCTATAAACATTGTGACAAAAACACATCTTATATTAAAACCGTGGCCGCCAATAATGAATCCTGTTAGGAATTTTAATTTTCTCAGAACCTTCTCAATTGAATATGTCAGGTGAGAAGATACATTCTCTCTTGTGCATATTTTTTCAGTATGAACATTCTTTTAGTCTGAACTTCATTTAGATAACGTAGATTGTTACATAATATCCTCCCCCCATACACACATATGTATATATATATATATATATATATATGTATGTATGGGAAAGAGGAAACCTTAGTATGTGATGCTACTACACATGCGAATGAATGTGAAACGCTGGGACTGATTTTTTAAATAACCAATTTCGTTTAGAATATTGAATATTTTGATTGCATCATTTTCAAAATAAAAAGACATTAAATGAAAACAGCTAAATTTAAGAAATAATAAAACAGAAATGTTTTGAATTCAAAATTCACGTTTCTTCACATACCAAGTCACACCAACATAACAAATTTTGACAGATTAAATCCTAAAGGACAAAAGGTATCACAAGAAAATCAAATTACCCATTATCATACATTTTCCCTAATATATATATATATGACACTTTCCACAATATTGTTCTTGTTTCTGTAGAGGGAGCTGAAGCTTTTTGTGGCCCAACGACACCCGACAAACCTTAAAGATTTGGAGAGGATCTGCAAAGAGGAGTGGACCAAATCCCCTCTGTGATCAGTAAAAATTTGGTCACCAACTGCAGGAAACGTCTAGTTGCTGTACTTATCAACAAGGGTTTCTTCACCAGATACTGAGTTATATTTTGCTATGGGTTGAAATTTTTTTTTTTCAATAGAATACAAATAAATGCTCAAAAAGGTTGATTCTCTAAAACAATTTTAATATTCTATCTCCCACTTTAAAAACGGACATACCCTGAAAATTATAGACTGTTCCTATTCTTTAAGGCAGCAAACTCAGAAAATCAGTAGATGAAATACTAATTTTCGCCACTGTATTCGGTTATAGTCGTTAGCATATCAGCTGTAGTCCTTGCGAAGCGGAAGCCATAGTGTCTGTCGGAGAATAGATTGTGAGATGTGAGATAATGATCAACATCAGCATTGATGACAGCCTCGAACACGTCGCCAAAACTCGGTAAAATTTTGAAAAAGCCAAAATTAGAGGGGTCGGAGAGTTCTCCAGACAGGCAGGAAATACAGAAGAAGAGTTACAACAACAGAAACCAGGATGCAGAAAGGCAATAGTTGTAGAGTTTGAGGACATGAGAGAGTTTAGGGATACCTATCCTTAAGATGATGACTAAAATTTAGTCACATTCTGTTTGATCATTGGGGTTCAAGCTTAGGAGCCTCGGTTCTAGGTGGAAAGTTGGGTGTGAGTACTCCAGACGAGTCAAATGTGGAGTTGGAGGAGAATTTGTGAGCAACCACTCAACAATTGTTGAAAAAAGAAGTGATCGAGTGTTTTCTTCTTAACACTTTGATATGTATATAATTTACACACACACACACACACACACATATATATATATATATATATATATATATAATTTGTACTTATATATATACATATATATATACATATACATATATATGTATAATTAACAAAGATAATCTATTTATAATAGATATATAATGTAATTCATATATACAATTTACATATTCAATATATATGTAAAATTTATATATATATACAAATATAATTTGCATATATAATTTAAATGTGTACTTTATGTATATATATATATATATATATATATATATATTTAAATATAAATATATCTTTGTATCAATGATATATTTAAAATATATTCATATATATATAAATGTATAGATATATAAATATACATATTCTGTATTTTAAAGAAATATATTTACTAAACATATACATATATTTCATATATATGTGTTACTAATATAATATCATTTGTACTATGTATGGCACTCAACTAACGGATATATATATATATATATATATATATATATATATATATACCTTTATATTTGTACATACTTAATATACATATGAAACATATATACATATATATTTTACGTATATGTATGTCACATATATATATATATATACATTATATAATATTTTTTCTGTCTTTGCAGATGCTGATGCCAATATACACTATTTTATTTTTCATTATTCTATCATCTTTCCGTATTCCAATCCATATATTCAACACATATATTCAAAATATATATACGTCTATGATCATCTGCAGACAAGCCTGTTTCGCTGTATCACATCACTATGCAGCTAGATTATCCATGTAGCTTCAGTGTACCGGTTGACATACGTAACTTTCACAACAGGTTATTCACAGGTTGTAAACAAACCTCGATGACTCCGTTTGATATTTGAACCAAACTGCATTCAATTTCGTAATCAAAGAACGTGGCGTAAAGTCATAATATCGACAGTTTGCATAAAATCTACCCCTATAAAGTGGTCTATCGACTAGCGAGAGTAATGATTGATCATCCGTAGACGAGCCTGTTTTGCTGTATCACATCTCTTCAGTGCAGCTAGATTATCCGTGTAGCTTCAAGCCGGGATATATATATATATATATATATATATATATATATATTCGGTCGGGTTTCAATCCTAGGTTAAAAGCATTCGGAGTCTAACTGTACTGATGAGCTGTGATACAGCGAAACAGATCTGTCTGCGGATGACTATATATATATATATATATATATATATATTATTATTATTATTATTATTATTATTATTAAAATCCTGATTCTAAACACACACAAAAATCGCCCTGAATTTCAGCCTGCTGTAAAAGATTGCTGTCTGCCCATTTAAATAATCTATGTTCCCACAATGCATTTTACACAGAAAAAATAATTCTGTTTTAATTTTTTAAAATTACAATGTTTCAATTATAACTCATGCTCTATTATAACTTAAAAAATAATTAATAATTATTTTACTAAATAAAAGACCCACACAATACTTAATTAGATTTAACTCTAATATACTTTAATATACCATAATTATTTAATCATAATTATGTCATAAACATTTTAGCCCTTTTACTCATAAAGTAATTTTTTAAAAAAATCCAGTTTGCTCTTAAAAATTATTTACTTATTTAATTATTGTGTGGTCCCACTATGTACCTTGCTCAGATAAATTAATTTACTGCAAAATTTAATTAAGTACAATGTTTCATTTATAAATTATACTCTAACATAAAGTAAAAAATTGAATATTATTTTGATAAAATAAATGACCCACACAATACTTAACTGCTGTTCTTAATACAATATAACTAAGTATACCACAGTTATTTAATCCTAATTCTGACCTAATTATTCTCTCCCTTTTAATCATAGATACTAGTAAAAAAATCTATTGTTCATTTAAAAAAAACTAAAATCCAAATTCCTGTTAAAATTTATTGTCTATTCTTTTAAAAATTCTAAGATCTCACTATATATCTTATCCAGACAAAATTAAAAAGTGACATGTCTAGATCGAAGCCATCCTGCCCTCTTTAATAACACAAACATAAAATTTCCATGGTTGCATAATTCTCAATTTTGATTGAACAATTTTGACACACCTAAATGCATTTCGTTGAACTAACAGTCCCTAATTTTCTAAATAACCATGAATTCATCTTATATTTACAAAAATAAATAATTTTCACTATTTATTTCAACATATCACCCGAAGAGGAAAAGTTTTGTTCTGAAACATGAAAATTTTTGTATTGTGATATTATGCATTTATAAGCCATTGTAATGACAAAATTACAATATATATATTACCAATCTTCTCACTTTTTTTTTTTTTTGAGTAGATAGATCTATCTATCGCCCGGTTCACACCCCACCCACGTCTATTGAACAGGTTAAGAGGCTCATCCCTTGTTCCCTGTTTAGGATGTGGTTCCCGGCATTCTCTTTACCAATCTTCTCACTTTTTTTTCAATTGGAGTAGATAGAGCTATCTATCGCCCGGTTCACACTCCACCCACGTCTATTGAACAGGTTAAGAGGCTCATCCCTTTTTCCCTGTTTAGGATGCGGTTTCCGGTTTTCTCTTTTCCAATCTTTTCACTATTACGTAGCCCCCTGCACATCAGTGGCGTTACCGCCTTGCTCGGGGTGATACGAGTAAATATATATATATATATATATATATATATATATATAGTTTAAACTACCTCTCTGAAGATGGCTCATGTGAGCCGAAAGCTTAGAAGAAAACCAATAAATAATTATCCAAATGTTGGAGAATTTTTGTCTTTATTTTCAACTGAAATTAAAGCAAAAATACGACGTTTAGAACGGCTCATGATTAAACATAATAGACATTCATTGTCTCTTATATTTAATAGAATATGTCTAGAAAATATATATATATATATATATATAAAATGACGTAGATGAATAAATATACATATGAAGATTGTGTACATTTGTAAAGTATTATTAATCAGGTGTTAATAAAACAGTGCTCAATGTATGAACAGATCTGTATTATATATATATTAATAAATTTACATAGTATCCTAAGTCTATGGCTCGGCTCGAAGTTTCAGGCTTTATGCAATCATCAGGTGCATATTTCAAACTAACTGTTTGATAGATTTGAATTTAAGTTCACTCGATGTTCGTGGGAATTAAATCTTATAAAGTTAAGTTACTGGTTTTTTATAATAAAATTAAAAATTTTAAAATAATACGGTTACATGTGAGTAAATTTTAAAATTTATATTCAAAATTTGAAATTTTAAATTAAAATTGCTTACTAGAAATAGTAAATCTAATCAATAGGCATTTAATTAAAACTAAAGTAAAAGTTTCAAGAAACATTTTGTTTTTAAAAATTAAAATTAGAATTTAGATATTGAAAATGATTGGCGGTGCCTATATATATATATATATATATATATATATATATATATATAATTATTTTTATTGTAAAAAGTGAAAGAACACGTCGATTAGATACCCACTGTTCAAGCATTTACTTTTATAAACAGTGCTCGATACAGAATAGAGTTTAATATTGTAATTTTGTTATTATAATGGTTTATAAAAGCATAATATCACTACGCAAAAAATGTCATGTTTCAGAACAAAACTGTTCCTCTTCAAGTGATATGCTAAAATAAATGGTGAAACACACACACACACACATATATATCTCATATATATATATATATATATATATATATATATATATATATATACACTTATATATATCATATATATTTTATATACATATATATATTCTATATTTATACTTATATATAAATATTGTTTATATTAACATATGTATACTTATACATATATATTATGTAAATATATTTATTATATATTAATACTTATATATAGTGAGCATTATATATCTATGAATATACATTCATAAGTACAAGACAAATAACGGCGCTTATAATTTAGAACGTTATGATATACTTAGTTAAAAATATTAGGCACCTGGGATTTTGTTTTATGACCGATTTCTTTCATCATTTTAACGCTTATGTTTTATTTTGTTTTTGTTTTTTGTTTTTTTTTTGTTTTTTTACGGTTATATATATTAGTGAAGAAAGTATATCCCTTGCATCGTCCATGACGTAAATTTACTGCAAAAGATTTAGAAATTACCGCACTTTTAATACTTTCATCCTAATAAATTATTTTCACTTAACTGAATTTTAAGGTTAATATTATTTTTCCCTTGTGTTTGATATATATATATATATATATATATATATATATATATATATGGAGAGAGAAATTGTAAGTGTGAACTTGTTTGATATTGAATGTAAGAGGGAAAATGAGAGGCTGCGATGGGTAAATTGTTGATATTTTCTATATTATTGATGTGCAAAGTAAAGTTAGTTGAACATCGGCTGTGAAAAAAAATGCATCGTGAACCAATTAACTTAATATAATCCTATAATGATGAATTAAACGTCTTTTGTGACACAACTAACATCCTACATTGCCTGATGACGAGATTCTATCTCGAAACGTAGATATTTCCGTGTCGCAATATACATTTAATTCATAATTATATGATTATATATATACATATATATATATATATATATATATATGTGTGTGTGTGTGTGTGTGTGTGTGTGTGTGTGTGTGTGTGTGTGTGTGTTAGGGGATGGAATTTACGTGTTTCCCAACGTTTCTCGCGAATTATTTGCTAAAATACCTTAAATTTACAATAAGAAATTTAATGCAACCTATTTCGCTATCTTCTTGAATCCCATTCATCTTTTGTCATTTTTCAATCTTTCCTATACACAGTATAGGAAAGATTTTTATTTTATTTTTATTCTCCGTGAACTCTTGCACATTCTCACCTTGACTGCGGGTGAAATAATTTTAAAACATACGTTTGAAGAATTAAATTTTAAGCTACAGTTAATTTGGAAATGTATACAAAGAAATCCACTGCATTTTATGAGCAAAATTTGGATATGTAAAAGAGAGAACCCGTTCCTGAAAACATTAGAATCTCTCTACTCCTAAAAGTGTCGCCATTATTTCTCTCGTATACAATTATGCACCGAATGTTTTATCTAACATTCTCATTGTAAGTGCTGAATGGAGAATTTCTCCCTTTAGCTCCTGAAAGCTAATGTAAAAAACAAAAAGTCTTTATGTAAATACCTACGTAGAAAATAAGTATTTATTATGTAAAAAAAAATGCTTTTTATCATTAGGCCATTAATATGCCTACCTGCATAAATCCGGAGGAGGACATTTCATCACCGTTGACTCACCACTGGCTAAACGGTGTTGGCTATCATAGTATACACATCGCTTACATTGGCTTTGAGTAGAGATTTTGAAAATTTGGCTGTTTGCTTTATCCTGTTGTGACTAATAAATCACTTTTTGGCTGACTGGTGTTTCCTTTTCAAACTTTTCATTACACCGAAAAGGGTAATTATTAGTCAAAGAGGAAAAAAAATGGACATACGTTTATTCCGTTTTAAAATATTATATTAAAAATACATTTATTAGATTACTCTTGTTTCTTAAAAGTCTACGAAAAATGATTTCCCTGTCATTGAGTCGTCGTCCTGCATCCTGCAGAAACTTATATGAATGAATTCCCTAACGTGATTTTAAGTTAAATAAATGAATATTTCAGTAAGCAAGGGAAGGAAGGGGAGATTCACTGCTTAACTTAGCTGTGAAATTAAGGAAATTTATTTTGATTTGCTTAGATCTTATTACTGTCTACATTTTTCAATTTGGAAAAGGGACAATTTATTAATGATGTGGCCACAGCTTTAAACTTTACATTTAAAATAATAAAAAGAAAGTACAGAAATTTTCTCAAGAAGTTTGACACCGTATTTATCTTACAAATAATTTTTATTCTTTCAAATGTCGTTGCTTCAGAAAAATCTAATCAATGCTAACCCACAAAAAACATATTCCATAAAATAATTTACCTAGTTCATAGAAGCGGACCAGTCAATGTAGGTAGTATCAGACGTGGGATTATACTTACAATGTACACGTAAACTTGTTACTGTCTCACTTCTGTTTTTTCTTTTTTTTCAATGAATTCAGAGAATTACAGAAATAATTATGTTATCATTACTGTTGAAGTCGACACAGAATATGTGCACTTTTATTCCAGCAAATACCAAAATTTCACAAAAACTTAGGAAGAGAAATGTTCGGGGTTATCATTATTGTACACATCATTATATACGTTATGTTATTTTTGTAAACTCTTCAGCATCACAAGTAGCTGCTGGTGCTGTTTCTTTTTGTAGCAAATCGGAATTTACTGGTTAGAATTGATAGCCTCAAGTAAACCGGATTTAAATTCAAACTTGTCCTAAAATGACTACCATCAAAAGCTATGGAACCCAGCCTGCCATTCTATTAACATCTAGAAAATAGAAAGAAAAGAGGTGGATTCGTAATTATCCAAGGATATTTTTTCAGAAAAGGTAACTGCCTCAGCTGAAATTTAATGTCGGCTCGCTAATTTGACTTTCCGCATGTCACATACGATTATCGGAAAGTCCACACGTCATAATAATTAAACGTTAAACCCCTATTGGAACTACTTTGCTGTCTAATACAAGGGGTTTAAAATCGGGGGTTTGTATATTTCACAATATGCAGTGAAATGGTGGGGTCTTGATAAAAAACGGGGTTTGAAACTTATTGAAAAAAGTCAAAACGTGTGAAATAGAATGGGTGTTCCTGGCGGAGTTGGACTTTTTAAAAATAAAATAAACATCATGCCGTTCATTCGCTAACTATACGCCGGCGCCGACTCTACTGGTAGGTTTAATACAAAGTCACAAACAACATACGCATGGTATCTTTCCATTTCCGTAGTGTTTCGCATTTAGGAACGCCTCCATCTGACACGCCCTTTCTAAGTGTAATGGGAAAGGTAGTGTCGTGTGGGGGACGGATCCCTGCATCAGAAAGACTGAGAAACAATGTTGTCATATTCGAGGTTATTTAGTTTCACAAAAGAACAATAGAATTTGAAACCATAACTGAGTAGTAATTCGAACCAAACTATTTTACTAAACATTAACCCACGCTGATGTGTTTTAAGCTTAGATTTGTTTTTGTGCAAGGTCACCAGTTTAAAGCACCAAGTTAGAGTTGAGCTTAATACTCAGTAGTGATGGTCAACCAGACTAGCTTACTAACCATGCTCTGAGGCATTCTTTAACGTAATTCTTGAAGGGCAATTTTGAAAAAAAAAGCCAAATCGATATCACTCCCAATCTCTCAATGATGTTGACCATCAGTAAACTAAAAAGTTGTTAGTTTAATTCGGCAGAAGGCGTAAAACAGTCGTCTCACTAGATTAATCCATATCTCCACAGTGAAGCTATCCCAAGGTTGTCAGTTACAAGTATTAATTATCGGTGGAAGCAATCTTTACGATACGAGAAACGCAGATAACAGTGTTTTATTTTTGTTTCCCCAAGCAAGGCGGTACCGCCACTCGTGCGCAAGGGGGATACCTAAGAGAAGAGTGAAAGTTCAAGCAGCAGAAGAGTGAAGTGAAACACGAATCAGTTACAGGGGTTGTCGGGGAAATGGAAAGAGAAGAATGGGAATACCGGTGTGAAGACACTTGCGAGGGTAGTGTGGGGAAAAAAGAACAAGATAAACGAGGTGATGAGAAAATAACGAAGAAAGGACTGGAGATGGGAATTGACATTGCATTTAAATTCTTGGAAATTGTAGCCGTCAGGGAAGCAAGTATACGGAAGGGGTTTCCACAGGCGGGGAGTGGAAGAAAGAAAGCTTTAAAGTATAAGTGGCGGCTGCATTTGTTTGATTTAACTGTAAAAGCGTGGAACCTTGTTGCCAGTCTAGTTGATCGAGTAAATCTATATGAAGGAGACATCAGTGAGCTAAGCTCGTCGGAGCAGAAGCCATGAAAATATTTGTAAAAGAGACAGAGGGAAGCCACATCTCACCGGTGAGAAAGTGGCTAGAGTCGAGCTGCCAGGTCAAGACCGATCACATTACCGATCCTCCTTTGGAACATGTCGAGAACTCTGAGATGAATAGCAGGGGTGCCAGACCAGATATGACAACAGCATTCAATGCACGGTCGGATGATTGATTTCTATAAGTGCAAGATGGAGTCAAGTGGGAAAAACTTCCCCGTCCGACACAGTGACCCAACCTTCCTAGCAGCCAGTTTAGCTATTGATTCAATGTAATGGTTCCACTTGAGGCCGGAAGAGAGGGTGAGACCTAGGAAGCGCAGTGTATTGCTTTCAGGGAGACTCACTTGGTCCATGCTGATAGGAATTACTGCCTGTGGTGGTTGACAGATAGCAGCTTCGTTTTAGAAGCATCAAAACTTACAAGTTATTTCTTACCCCAGTCTACCACAGAGTGGATGTCCTTCTCGAAATCAGCAGTGAGTTTATCTTTGCCCGCCTCACCAGATTTCTTACTGAGGCGGGGGTAAATAATGTTATCATTAGCGTAGATGCCTACTTGGGATTTGAGCACGTCAGTGAGGTCGTTTATGAAGATCACAAAGAGAGTCAGACCTAGGATAGAAGTCTAGGGGACACCAGCATTCGTGTAGTAGAATGTGGAGGCATGTCCGTTCAAAACGACTTTCATCACACAGTTTGATAGGAGAGATTGGATCAAATCAAGCAAGCGTCCAGTGATACCATAACTCTGTAGTTTGCGCAGAGGGCCAACGTGTCAAACCCTTTCAAATATTTTAGGGATATCCAGGGCAACAGCTCGAGCTTTGCCGGACTTATCTGTCGATGTTAGACAAAGAAGGATAACCACAGTACATTCTAGACAAGGTAGTAAAAGAATCTAGAAGATAGGACAACTATAAATTCTAACGTATGGAAAAATATTCAAGATGAGCATCTTGGTATGACAATAAAGTACATCCGGCAGCAAGCCTCTGATCGGGAGATTTTGAAAAGCGTAGAACCACCTATTAATTGCTGTTGTTTCCAGGTTCACCCTAACCTGGGGCGGTAACAACTGTTAGCGTCCCAGCTACAGGAAAAACAGCTTGAAAGTAGAAAAATACATTTTTATAGTAAAAATACCAGCAATAAACATTTTCATCGTAAAAATTTACCAACAATGTATTTTTATAAAAGAAAATACTAATGCTTCTCCAAAATTACATTTCGGCATTAAATAACCAATAAAGAGTTGATATGCTTATGCCGCTAATAAATAAAAGTTTAAAAACATTTAACGAGCGAATTACATCAAGTATGTACAGCTTAAATATCTGGGAATAGCTTTTAAGAGACCATGGATTTTTGAAACCGATATTCGAAGGCACATGAATAGCAAAAGTTGATTTCCAACAGCTAAGCAAAGTACTAAGAAATACGAAATGTTCTTTAGAAACAACATGTGCTGCACTGTTATGTATCAATCCTCTTATACTTCTATATTAGTTGGACAATCTCTTCACAGATTAAGAGAAAAGTGGTAGCGAGATAATTGTGATTCTACAGAATAATGCTGAGAATAACATAGATGGAGCAAGTAAGCATGGAAGAAGTCTGAAGAAAATGGAAAGAAAAATTTGCATATAAACAAGATCAGAAAATGACAGCTGAAATTTTTTTGAGACACAATAATGGAGGGCTTAGATAATTTGACAGTCACAAGACCTATTGATATGGTGCCTTATCTATAAGAATAGACTCCGTCAATAAGTATTAACCTGAGTGACTTCCGGGAACGCAGCTGTGAGACAGTCAGGATGCAGTCTAGAGACAGTCGTAATGCAGCATAACTATACAATTCAGACGTAAAATTCTATTTGCTGACTACTAAAATTCTTACTTCTATATAAGTTATGTTATTCTAATATACCGTTTGAACCTACCTACATGTTTCCGTGTTTTTCTTCCTGGCGAAACAGGCAACAACAACTTGGCGACGAAGATTCGGTATAACAAAAAGCAAAAGTGACAAAAGAAGACAGTGGGTCACGTCCTTGATTAGTCAATGGGAACAGATAGAGTAACGGAATGTAAAACACTTGGCAAAGGGACAAAGATTGCAAAAAGCTGCGAGGGATAGGAGGCTGTGAAGCGCTATGATCGCCCACGTCCTGAAGGAACACAGCACATAGAATATCCTATGTGCCATAATCGAAAATATATTACTAAGTATCACACAGCATTCAATGCACTGGTATTATGAATAGGAGGCTGCATATCGAAATTTCACGGTTCAAATCTAGACAAGTTGCTGAAAATCCTTCTCTAATATGAGACATTTGAATTAAGTTTGGCACAAGGTCACATTAGATTGACATCATTCTCTATGTATACTAGATTAACTTGTTAACAATTATTATAAGTAAGAAAACCCAAACTTGTCTTCTGGGTGAAAAATATGGCCTAGAGTTTTTTTTTTCCATAGCTGGGAACATAAAAGATGCTACCACTCAGGATCATGGAGGGCCTAGGAACAACAGCAGTTAAAATTTGATTCCACCCTCCTCAAAACCTCCCGATCAAAGGCCTTGCTGCCGGATGCAGTTTATCAACTTACACAAGACGGTTTACATTTCGAACACGGAAGAAATATATAATTTTGATCTTAGAATCAATATTGATAGAAAACAATTTTTGTTGTTTAAAAAAGATTTTGTTTACTATTTTGATTGCGAAGGCAAAAATTTGCTTACTTGGGAAATATACTTCTCTGATTTCATTTTATAAAAACAAAATATCTGAAAGGGCATATAAGGTCCCATACTTGGAAGAACTATATTACTAACAAATTTAAAAGCGATTAAATAAAAACCTCATTAAAGTAATGATGGCCGTCATGTTTGTAACAATCTACATATCATTCTATAGTCCATACGAATCTATCTATCTATCTATCTATCTATCTATCTATATATATATATATATATATATATATATATATATATGTATATATATATATATATATAATTTAGGCAGACAAGTTATCTCATGGTGAATCGGAAGTATAGGCCGATATATATATATGCGTATGTTTGAAATCCACATAGTAAAGTCAAACACACATATACACAGGTACGCACACACACATATATATGCACACACTTATGCTCATGTATACACGCGCAAACACACATACACAGATGCGAGATATATAAACAACTACGCACAAACACGTATATATGCACACAATGCTCATATATACACGTGCACACACGCGTATATATAACTATAAGATTATTTTATATTTTTCTTCATATATGATTTTTAGTAATGATATATAGCTGACATTAGTATTGTTCTGTTATATATATATATATATATATATATATATATATATAAATTTAACATAAAAGAGTATGTGAAAATGAAGAAGAAAATCTATAGTAAAGAAATTTATATGGACAAAACATCTGAAATAGATAGATAGATAGATAGATAGATAGATAGATAGATAGATAGATAGATAGATAGATAGATAGATAGATAGATGTGAATACATACATAGATGTAGACGCGAATTGACATATAGATAGATAAATGCTAACTGGTAGATAAGCACAAAATCTTAATACACAACTTAGCCGTCTTGAGCCTAATGTGCACTAAGCGATTTTTACTAAACATAAAATTTCATCTTATGCCAATCTACTGAAGATTGGCCAAGAGAAATTTTGGTTTTTAATTTTATTTATTTTCCGAAAACGTATTCTATACAGTCTGTTTTTCGCAAAATTATAAAGTATATCATTCGTCCAGAGATTTCCTAATGCTGCAGGGAAAAAAATTAATCCCGAGGTCATTCTTAAAACTGCATTCACTTAGATAAAGAACGATATTTTGAATAAAATCATTTTACTGCGATTGTTTTTTTATTATTTTTATTTCTTATTATCCTTTTCTATTCATTGTGGTTTTGTTTTAATCTGTTCGTACTACTAGCGAACCAGAAGATTAGGCCCGTTTAACGTCATTTCTCTTGCCATGAATACAATGAGAAATAAGCTGTGTCCCTTTCGCGTGTGTCACTATATTTGTATGTGTGCTATTTTTATGGAATAATTATTTTTTAAATATAAACCTCAAAACTCTTCTTTATGAGGTTGGAATTTATATGGCATGGAGAATTAATTTTTAAAATCTTCAATTTCTCAAATATTTTCAAGAATGCTAATCAGCTCATCTGTTTTAATATTTTTGTTTTGGTCATCACACGCAAGTACGTATTCATGGATATATTCCATCGCGCCATGTTTTTGATAGATAGATAGATAGATAGATAGATAGATAGATAGATAGATAGATAGATAGAAACACACACATATGTACATGCACATACACACATATATATATATATGCATACACGTACACATACAAATATTTAAATACACGCCCACATAAATATATATATATATATATATATATATATATATATATGTACATATTTATATATACACATATGAATATATAGAAAGACATACGCACATATATGTACACACGCACATAAATATATATATATGTGTGTGTGTGTGTGTGTGTGAGTGTGTGTGTGTGCGTGTGCGTGTGCGTGTCTATATATGCGTATGTGCATATACATACGTGTGTGTTTCTGCGTGTATTTTGTGTGTCTATCTATCTATCGATCTATCTATCTATATATATATGCACGCACAAGTACAACTATATATATATATATATATATATATAAATCCGGAAACACACACACACACACACACACACACACACACACACAAACACATAGATATAGATAGATTAAATTAGATTGGCAATGTCGTTATGAGTATAAATTATACTTATGTAAAAATTACATTTATATAAATTAAAGTTACCGCTCTAAAAACTTCTTAGATTTAATAGTTCTTTTTAAAATTCATATATATATATATATATATATATATATATATATATATATATATATATATACACGCATATATACATATACATATATATATATATACATACATACACGTTATATATATATATATATATATATATATATGTATATACATACATACATACACGTTATATATATATATATATATATATATATATATATATATATATATATATATATATAGAAACACGCGTGTGCACACACACACACACCCATATACAGGAAGGGACAGATAAAATTACCCAAAAATGACAAAACTGACATGTCAATTTAACAGATATATTTACTAAAATGAAACAAAATTATATTGAAATACTTTCAAATTTTTATTAGTAAAATTGCCAACGGCTTTAACCATCTTCTACATCTCTTCTGAATGGTTTCCTTGTTGAAGTTGATGAATACTGCTATAATCTTTTCCTTCAGTTCATATTTGATATTAAAAGAACTTTTTGCTCTATATCTATACTTCACCCCACACAAATCATCAATGGGATTTCAGTCTGGGGAGTTGCATTGCCAGATGTAAGGGGTGATGTCGTTGCCAAATTTGTGTGATAGTCATAACTGGGTTTTCCTGCCTTTGTGGCATCGTTCAGAAAAATCTTCCAGAAGACATCTTGAACTTACGCAGCCCTTACTTCTCAAGGCACTTAATGTAGGCCTCCGTGTTTGAAGCCCCGTGGAAAGATGAATGGAGGCATAACATCACAATCACTAGTGATCACGCAAAACACCATGATGTTGACTGGATATGTCATCCAAGTATTTCCGAATCCTTTGCACTGTTCTCAGATTGAAAACCAAACCAAGCTCGTTTTGGAAATTCTGGCGCGAATGCCAAACAGAACAGCATGTCGTTCCCAAATTTCTGGTGGTGGTAATAGCATCATAGTACTCTTTTTTTCTAACAGGGGTGCCCAACTGATCCTACAAAATTAAAATGCAAACTACGCGCATGCGCCAAATTAATAATATCAAAAGGCGACAATTTACATATAGCACACTATATATATATAGTAATGAACTTAATCACAGTAAGTCAACACTAATAATAACAGACTAAATATCCGAAAATAATGCTAACTAACAGCAATATAAACCGTCTTCTAACCCTGCGAGAACTCCCTCGTGGGTTAAATAAGGTGGGAGAAAAAAAGAAACAAACAACGCACAAGAGCAATACGTCTAATGCACGTTTGAAAGAAAAATAACAAGAAGAAACCTTAAACTTAAAGTGCTCAATACGAAAGTACGAAAGTAGAGCAGAAGAACCGTTCGTGTGAAACCGCGGTAGGTGGTGGCTCAATTCTAGATTTTTGTATTGTATATATATATATATATATATATTTGATGATGTCTTTAATCTAACATCTTTCAATTTATTATGTTTCTCCAAAGATTTTTTAAAAAATGCAACAAAAGGGCAGTATATTGAAATGTTGATTGGGGTATGATTTCATTGGTCAGATACGTGTCACTTGTTATAAAGTAATAGATGTTTGTTTGAAATGTATGAAACGCTTTCCTCTCTCTCTCTCTCTATGTGTGTGTGTGTGTGTGTGTGTGTGTGTGTGTGTGTGTGTGTGTGTGTGTGTGTGTGTGTGTGTGTGCACACGCGCGTGTGTGTCATGCGTAATAAAAGCTATACATGTTCATTTTAAATATAAATAGAGACTTTAAGTCTAGGTTTGCCATAGAATTAAGGAGATATAACATGATCTCTTCCTTAATCAAAAACCATAATTTCAGTCAGACGTAGTATGAAAACTGTTTCGTTCATTACATATTAGCAACAACCCTCATTAATAACATTGAATCCATACTATCCAGCAAATGTATAGAAATATTAAAAAATATTTAAGAACAAAAATACCATCATAACCAAATTCGATAAAAGACTTGATATATTTATAATGGACACAGACATCTACACTGAAAAATTACAATCCCTTTAAAACAATGACAACATTCTATATACTACTATAGACAACAAGCTATATACAAACCAATAAACAAACAATAAACACCAATGTACAAAATTTCAACAAAACAATAAAAATCTGTTTAAAACGAAAAGAAATCTTGGTCTAAATTACTAGAATATCACTCTTCTATACCTATACAACATGGCTTACCCGAAACTCATTAATCAAACATCTCCATTAAACTTGGTATATCCGGTATTAACAATATTCACCATAAATAAATAAAACAATCACTAAAACAAGTCAATCATTCCTAGGCATCATTAGCACTACACATATAAGGCACTTAGGTGACTTACTCCATAGAATTAGAAACATTAATATTATTTATGGCAAGTTTGGACATTGAATCTCTTACAACTAACGTAACAATTAAAAATGTTTTAATAGTCTTAGAAATTACCTCAAAAACTCTAATGACAAGTTCCCTCTAACTATCCACAAAATCATAAAAATACCACATTAATCCCTGACCATTTCAGCAACACTTTTTATAAACAAAAAATTTGGCTTACTCATGGGGTCTCCTATCAGTGGTATTTTACGTTGTCTAGAGTTCTTAGAATCCAGTTATTTTAAATATATTATACTTAAACATTTTATTTACTTAAAGTACATGGATGACGTCTTATTTTACTCCGGCAATATTAAACTATTAAACTAAACAAAATAATGTTGAACCCACTATTGAATTCATATACGACCTTGAAACTAACAGTCCTTTACCTTTCCTAGACATTTTAATAATATGTAATCAATTAGATTTAAAAGTTTACTGTAAACATACAAACAAAAACGACCTCATCAATTTCTATTCCCACCAAAACTGGTTTAATTATAGGTTTCTACCTTAGAGTCCTCAGAATTTGCAACCCTAATTATCTATCTGAAGAAGAAAAATATAATGAGCAAAGGTTTAAACTTCTCCACTACGCACATTATTTCCCCATTAACACTAACAATCATGTTTACAAAATCAACAAAATCTAAAAAAACGAATGCTCCAAAAAAATGCACAAATCTAATAATACTAACGTAAACACACTTTCAAATGAAATCCTAAATAAATTAGCTATCCTAAACGCTAGAATCGTTAGCCCAGCCTCCAAGACTATTTGTGATGTTATCAGGATGAAAAATGCATAAAAAACTAATTCAAATGACGGAATTTATAGGATGTCTACATTGGAAAAACGTATGAGTACAAGAAACACGAAATATATAAACACGGATCTATGAATACAAAAAAGTCTTACGTTTGGTGAAACCTTCCAACTCTCTTATATTACATAGAAACGACGTAGATATTTTGATATATCTGATACTAGTTTAATTAAAAAAATAACATAATCTTTTCAGGAGAAAACAATTTGAAAAGATATTAATAGCATTACTATTAACTATAAACACTCCTTTAAAATGTTACATCACTTCAGTATCTTTCTACAAAGCTATATTTAATGAATCCAATTTGTGTCTACCAATAGATATCAATCAATAATTTAATGATACTTCAATATATTATTCTATATAATTCATAACATTATAATATTGTTATCTATATGCACTATATTCTAGAGTACTTATATTAATATATTGTGATTCATAAAAATCCATATCATTCAACCATTGTGTATGTATACGTATGTGTTTTTGTACTCATGAATATTCTAAATCTTTTACTAGTTTCCACAATTTTTCACACTTTACACTTTGTTTCGATAAATTAATAATTATGATACTGACATATAAATTTCAATTATTTATAATATCCATCTCTGCTCGGAAAGTGTATCTTAAGGTAAGCAGATGCAAACAGACAGTGTTGTAAGGGGTCACACGTTTGAATCCTGCTAAATGACATATTTTCCTAACATCATTTTTAAAAATTATTCAGCTCGGTATATATATATATATATATATATATATATACATTATAATTTTTCTATTACACTGTTTTATAAGAGCATTATATGACTACACAAAAAATCTTCATGTTTCAGAATAATACTGTTCTTTTCAATCAAAAATTCGGTAACTATGGAGTTGAAGATTTGTGTCGTGAACAATTAACTGATCAATATTGATACACCTACAAGCATATTCTCTACTTCCACTACTACCCATTCGTTTCTAAATAACCAAGAATTTTCAAAATTTATTTAAAACTATCACATGCAGAACAACAACATTGTTCTGAAACATGAACATTTTTATGTAGAGATATAATGCTTTTATAAACCATTGTAATATTAAGCTCTGCATTGTATCGAGCACACTTTATAAAATTAAATGCTTGAACAGTGAGTTTTAATCTACCTGTTCTTTTGCAATATTATAATACACACACACACACACACACACACACTGTTTAATTAAAAACAGAATATCTACTCAAATACGTGTATCTATTAAAAATAATTTTCAAACAAATAAATGAAATATATCGGTTGGTAATCCATTTCGTATATCTCTGCAACCTTCCGTAAAATATCAAATTTGGTAGCATTAAAAAATCGATACTCAAATTTGGTAGCATTAAAAAATCGTTTATATATAAAACGATTTTTTAATGCTACCAAATTTGAGTATTGCTTTAAAAGTATTAAGTTTAACATTATAAGGCTTCATGAGGAATAAAAAAATTAAGTGGAGGGGGAAAACTATCGGTTTTGCTCCTACTCATTAAAATTTCTTAATCGGGAGAACTTACAGTAAAATACAATAAGTATGAGATATGAATTAATTAATAATGGGAAAGGGGAAAGAACTACTAGAAACTGATCACAGCAGGGACCAGCAAATATTTTCACTCTTTACACAGCGAAGGTTTGCATGACCTGATGTAAACGACTCTAGTACTTTCAAATGAAAAAGTGAGCGTAAATTGGCTGAAACAGAAAAGCAATTCACACTAAATTCCATAGCACACTTTCTTACTATTTATCAGATGTTCATAAATTGAGGAACAATAAGTACTGCGAACGAGGTCACCTTGTTGCCAAGTATGGTTCCTGATTTTCAGTGGAACATGTTGTTTAATTCTAGTATCAAGCCGTTGAGCAGTTTTCCCTATGTAATTAACAGCGCAGCTACAATCATAAACTACAGTATTTATTTGATGAAGGCGGAAGAACGTACTTACTACGAGAAGATAAAATCGATTTAGTAGCAAATATAAAGCTCATCGCAGCAGAAAAATAACACTTCACATCTAAAGAAATTTGCCTAGTTAGGTTTTCACCCTTCTCTCCAATCCACGGAAGTCTTCAATACACCAGACATTTTAATATAATAACTGGCTTCAATGCTGAAGTCAGCAATCTTGTCACGAATCACCGAATTGGCAACAGTGCGTGGATACCCATTATCGCATAAAGTTTTTGTTATAAAACAAATCTCCCAGTCGAGTAACTCTTCAGAACAGATGATCAATGCCCTGTACCTTAAAGTTTTTGTAAGGTTTATTTTGCGCTTCTTAGGACAAAAAGAGTTCCAACGCGTGTATAAGCCCCAAAAAGTAGACTTTCTATACACTAAAGTACAAAAGACATTGTTGTACGATGCACTAATACATCCAAGAATGCAAGTTTAGTTTTAACCTTTTTCTCAACAGTAAATCTCAAAGAAGGATTCAGCTTCATCATTAAATAAGCAAAATATATCATCAGCAACGATACAAAGAGTATGACATTAAATTGAGTGAATTCAAAATCAGTCAAACTATGTATGTGCGTATAACACCAGATATATGATATACACGCATGCAAAAGTACGCTCTGGCAGAGTGTAACCGACAACAAATCAGCACTCCATTTGTGGTACAGTGGATATCGGCTCGGAACGAGACACCGGGGAGCCGAGTTCGAATTCCAGTTGAATCCATTGTATTCACTTACGCTCAAATACCCTTGGGAAAGGTATTAATCCGTCTCTTCCTTCCAGTTATGGGTTAAATAGCAGGACAGATTGGGTTCTATAGCCTTGGTCGGCAACCTGTCTACCGCAGAAAGCAATGGCAACCTACTGCGGGATAATCTCCTGCCCAGTCAGTCATGTCTCTTTCGAGACATGATCGCCCAAGCGTGTATCACGTATGGCACTTTAACTGACTGACCTTAAGGACATTGGCGTTCATATCTCGCCACAATTGCCTGTCCCTTTTTTGCATCTTAGTAAAGAATCCCTGGTTTACAAACTATTTATACAAGCTTTTCAAATTGATTTAGCGCTGCTTTCCTGTATTTCTATTGTGAGTGTCAAATTGTCTAAGCCCGCTATTCTCAATACTTACCTAGGTATTTCAACTTTCTTTCTGACTCTACGAGCACCTCGGTGTGGTGTAATGGTTAGCAAGCTCGTCTCGCTAGAATCATTATAAGTGAGTTCGATCCTCACTGGGTTCCACTTATTTTTGGCCGTGTGTTACGTCTAAGCTACGCTTAGAAAATCACCTTCCCTCAAGTTTGGGAGTTGGGCGCAGAGCTAAAAACTCTACCCCATAAAAAACAGTTTGTTACGGAAACAGTAAAAATGCTGCCCTACACACACACCATTAGGTGTAAGAAAAAGTTTTATTTTTCCGATTCTAGGTGTCCTTTTTCTTTATTTTTTTCTCTAAAAACTTCTGAGTTGCTCATATGTTTAGTCTATGTTATTTCTCATCATCCTTCGATAAAACGACATTGCTGTTGATTCAAATTTCACGTCTATTCCCAGTACCTACTGTCATATAGGAGAACCGTTATTACATAAGAGCTAAGTAATCTTTTCTTTGTTTCTAAACATATTTTCCTGTTTCTGAATACATTGATTAGCTTTTGGAAGATATCTTTTGCTATCACAGTTCATCTTTGGATTTCGGTGTCACATTTTCTGTCTTCAGTTAAAATACTTCCTAGTTATATTGTACATTTTTGATTTGGGTGTTTCAAATTTGCAGTTCTCTTCTTGGTCTGTTCCTTATTCAGATAACAATATATTTCCTTTTCTTGCAGTTAACGTTAAGTATCATCGCTTTCATTTACTATCTTCTGCAGGAGTTCATGTCGTTTCTTAAACGTGACTAATTATTTATGATCGTTCTTAATAGGAAGTACAGTGACTTACGAGATTAGCAAGCCGCTCTGCTATCTAAAATAACGCCATTGATTCATAAGTTACATACCTTGGTGACAATGTTACGAAGGAGCAAAAAAAGTAATATAAAAATGAGAGTTCCACTTATAGTGTTTGATTTTGATAGACATTCATTCTTTCATGTTTTTAATATTAACACGACCCTTAACGAATACTCCTTTTATTGTACCTTCTTGGGCACTCCCACACGCACACACAGATATATATATATATATGTGTGTGTGTGTGTGTGTGTGTGTGTATATGTATATGTATATATATGTATATGTGTTTATATTAATGTAAAATATATATAGGATATGTATATATTTGCATTTGTATGTGTGTATATGAATATATGTGTGTGAATGTATATATATATATATATATATATGCATGTATATGAGGTATATATATATATATATATATATATTAGTTCTATAGTTTCCTCTTTTTTCAGTGTCATATGATATATTTAATTTGGTGCATGTTAGCTTCTTTACTAGTTTTTTTGTAATAATGTTAATCTTTTTATTATTAGTGTTATTATTGTTAAAAAATTTTATATATATTTTATATTCTTTTATTATTTTTTTCATTGATATTATTTAAGATCATCTTTTAAGGTCGTTTTTTAATATTTCATTTATCATTTTCTTATATTTTATAACTATATTTATTTATAATATTATACTACTAGTAGTTAAATTTTAATTTGTATTAAAATGTATTACTTACCATTTATTTTTATACCGTAAATACATCAAATTATCTTTAAAACTATATTTAATATTGATTTTCCATGTCAGGTTTTTCTAAGAAAGCAGATGAATTGCAATAGATGCTGCTGACGATCTAAAACGTTAACTCTAAATTCCTTTCTCCTCATACTGTTCGTTCTCCTTTTCTGTTCTTTTTCTTTCTCTATCTTTTTTTTCCCGTTTATAATTTTTCTATATTTTTCTTTTTCTTTCTTTCTTTCGTTTTTTTAAGGAGCGGGGGAATGTTTTGTAAATTACCGTTACAAATATCTATTTTTGATATGGGCACGGGAGTCTCTGTATGTGATTCTTTTCTAGATTATTTTGAATATTAACTGTTGTAACATTTTGGATCTGACGAGAACCAGATTTGCTGCGAAATAAGTATTACTCATGAAATTGTAGAATATCTTAAAAAATTTTCTAGAGTATATATATATATATATATATAATACGTCAAACGTTACCTGTAGTAGATATTCATATTTGAGTAGACATTACAATTTTTTATTGATGTGTTTTCTATGGTTTATTAACTTTTGCAGCTTATTTAACGTCAGCATTTCTTTCAGCTGTAATAATTTGTTTAAAGGAGCAATAATAATTATTTACTCATAAAAGACCAACTTATTAATACATAGTTAGACGAAGAAGAGGTAAAGCCATCCATGCTTGTTGCACTTTGTATACCCAAGTGATCACCCATCTAGGTAATGAACAGGTTCGAGGATCCTATGAGAGCCGGTGTTTTAACGTGATATCGCCGAAAGCATACCTTTTCTTTTTCATTTCAATTTTTTTCCGTTTTCCGGCTCGCACGCTCAGTGAAACTTATTAATGGAAATGTGCGCTCCAGCAGTCTTCGAACCTACGTTCCCATTTGTGAAAAAACCACTGTGTAATCGACGTGCTTTAACCACTCGGCTGCTAAGAGATTCAAAGTTATATATGAAAGGCGAACTGTAAATTCGATTCTAATAATTTCTCCTTTCGCCTGTTGAATTACGTCTAGCTTCTTAATTTCTTGTCAAATAGGATCGTAAAAATGCAGCGTCAATCAACATTGTCTTCGATTTTAATCCTATTCTTTCTATTGTACTGTCGCCTCGTTAACGTATTCTTATTTTCGTAAAAACCGAAGGCAATAAAGCAATTCAAACTGGTAGTGAAGAAAATTCTCAGCCGTTTGAAATATCCCATTCAAGCTGAAATATTAGAAAACATTGAATGGAATAAGCGCATTAAAATATCTGGGCAGTTATTAAAAGTGATTAACAGTTAGTACGCCTATATATCTTGGATAGTCATCTGAAGACTCGGAGAATGTGTGAGGAACGTTTTTCTTCTTTGATAATACTGGTGTCTTTCAGCAAATTAATACATGTCTATATATAATAAATAGGACAAACGTCGATTATATAAAAAATAAATACATAAAGATACAGGAAAATTTTAAAAATCCAGTGTATATAGAATAAATCATTCAACTTTCTATCATATTTTCATTTTATCTCTATGCTTAATATCTCATATAGTCTGAGCATTAATTTTTTGGGGGGTAAAGGTCTCCATGTTCACTCAGTAGAGCTACAGCCAGAGAGACGCAACGCTAGTCTTTCCGCCAAACAAGCAACAGCACACACGATGCAACTATTCACTAATTTAGATTGATCAAAAACACAATTCCCCAAATGACATGCAAATCGGCAAACGAAATTGGGTCTCTGCAATTGTTTGTATGGTTTGTGTACTGAAAGGAGAAGCATTGAAGGATCACGTGAGGTTTGTGCAGAAAATGAGCATTGGCTAAAATTTTCAGCAAAAACTATATATATATATATATATATATATATTGTTAACTATAACAAACAACGAATGTCTATTATGTTTAATCATGAGCCGTTCTAAACATCGTATTTTGGCTTTAGTTTCAGGTAAAAATAAAGACAAATATTGTCCAACATTTGGATATTTTTTTTATTATGCTGTTTCTAAGCTTTTGGCTCACATGAGCCATCTTCAAAGAGGTTACAGGGACGTTAACATAAAGACATCCACCATCAAAGATGATTTTATCTTGTGTTGACATAAAACATTGCTAAGCAATGATAACAGTCACCGAATAGCAGAAGCAGTTCGTAAATTTGAAATGAGGTTCTATGACGTCACAGCGCGTGAAAGACCGAAATTGTTAACAGAACCATATATCTAAATGCATTTTATTGTATTGTGACCAGTTTGAAATGTGATTTTATTAAGTGTGGGTTGTTTTGATTTAATGTAGAAAGCCTCTAATATCTGAGGGGTTTTTTGTTTACTGTGTGTATGTGTCAACAAAGATGACGGCCTTTTTTATATAAAATCCCCCAACTTAAAATGGAATTCATCACTGATAAGTGTGTACACAAAATGGTTACTTTTGCAGTGGCATTAAAACATATTTAAGTTATAAATTCTAAATATATACACTACCGGCCATAATTATTAGGCGACTCCACTGTTTTTAAAAAAAAATATGTATTTCTATCAAACACTCTTCCCATCTGCCCAACCCTCATCCTCGCTATCCTTACTCATCTGTCACCTTCCTCCTGACATTCCCTATGTCTAACCACTCCTTCTCTTTACCTTCCCCTATGTAGCCCCATGCGCAATAGTGCTTGGGGTGAGATGATTAAAAAAAAATTTATGTTGTGGATTCCGGGTGAGAACTTGCACAAAATTATAAATTACAGAAACAGATATGGAGATAGAAAATTTAAGTTATATTAAACGTAATATACAAACTGGAACGTGGGTTAGTCAGTTTAGGAATACTACAAGTAGAAATCAATATATACGGTCTTGAAGTGAAATAGTATGTCCGGGTAACTGATTCTACCTGAATGGAGCTGAGATCAACTACAACTACAACTGTGATTCCAGATGCAACTCCGACTAAAAGACTCTCATCTTACAACCTACAACTCAACCAAACTCTGCCATTCTCACTATAGGTAGGATTATATGTACACTCAGTCGAGTCTATTATGTACGAAGGGGCGATCTCACAACAATTTCATATTATTTTTTAGTATTTACTGCCAAGCTAATAATTGTAAATGAAAATAGATATGGTTCTTTTGTTACTACTGCACAAAAACAATTGCATCAAGTGAATTTATAAGTATTTAATAATTACCTATATTGCAGTTCTTTCCTTCCTTGACTTGTAAAATTTTACAAAGTAATAATAACAAAAAAAAATTCTATTTTCATTTACATTTATCCACTTGGCAATAAATACTAAAAATAGTATGAAATACATCATTTCTTCTAAAAAAAAAACTGGGGTGGCCTAATAATTATGGCCGGTAGTGTATAACACATACATTTGAGAAATGTATATATCTCTAGCAATAAGTCATATTGAAGAAATGACTGTTTTTTAAATTTGGGTGGCAAGCAGAAAGAGACAGAGCAATGATTTCAAAGCCAGCTTGAAATAGATGATCTCCGTTAGGCTCTCTTTTTAAACAAAATGACACTACGAATACAGTATATGTGATTCACATATCCGATGGGATTTGTGTTTTCGTGTACGATGATATGATGACTGTTACAGTACATTGAAGCATTAATCTTAACGTTATTAAAGGCAAGTTCGGAGTCGTTCAGAATCTTTAAATACCATATATTATGGCATTTTAATCCATCTTATAAACATTCTGACTGTGAAGGAATAAAAGAAGCCATCTAGAAAGCAATCACTGGGAATGATAAAAATAGCAAACATGCGTTTTATAGACAGCAAGAACGCAGATAAACAAATGCAAAGAATCAGTCCTAAATTTACTGAAGTTAACCAGTTACCATGACAATTCTAATAAAAGCAGCCGTTTTATAAAACTTTGAAAATAACAATTTTTTAAATATTGATTCAGAATATGGATGTTTTACAGCTTGAAAATATTCTTAATGTTAGTATCAAAACAATACAATTTAAAATATCTAATTGTTATTCTTAAATCATCTATTTTTTAAATAATGGAATATGTTAAATTTCATTAAAATAAGCTCTATTAATATCCAAAAATGAGTAGCCGTTTATAGATCTTTATTCTTTCAAGCTTCGAACTTGGAAAAAAAAAATGAAAGAAGAAATGCGTGAAATTCTCTCCATAGAAAAAAGTTAAGTAACAAAAAAACGTATATTTGATAGGTTATAAAAATAATCTTTTGATTAGATATAACATATGCTTAAATCGTGCAAATGTGTGTCATTTACACTTTTTTTTGTTACATTTTTCACATACAATTGTAATGAATATAAATGAATATCCCTTTATATATATGAGAAGGTACTAAATGTTCTCTGGAACCGCTTAAAAAATTCGATAAGTATATAACGAAATTCTAAGCGTAACTTAGATGGAATACTTATTGAGGATCAAACGCATTTCTTAATCGTAAATGCTAACACTTACACAACGTCTAAGTATCCAATGTATATTAAAGTAGCGATTCTCAAATCGCAGCTTAGAGGTGATACAAAGTAAAAAGTAGAAAGTATTGGGCATCCAGTGATGATCGGACATATTACTTATTTGCACCAATTCTATCGAGACAAACTTGCAAGCCGTTTCACTACGTCAAGGTGCCATATATATATATATATATATATATATATATACATATATATATCAGGTAAGTGCCATACGTGATACACGCTTTGGGTGATCATGTCTCGAAAAAGACATGACTGACTGGGCAGAAGATTATCCCGTAGTAGGTTGCCATTACTTTCTGTGGTAGACTGATTGCCAGCCAAGGCTATAGAACCCAATCTGTCCTACTATTTAACTCATAACTGGAGGGAAGGGACGGATTAATACCTTTCCAAGGGGTATTTGTGCGTAAGTGAGGGCAAGGAATTCAACTGGAATTCGAACTCGGCTCCCCGATTTGTCCCTCCGAGTCGATATCTATATATTTCACATCATAACGCTATGATATCAAATAAATATTTGGGCCACATAAACAACATCTGACACCCAACTAATAGAAAAAATGAAACTTCTAAAAATAATTGCAACTGCCGAAAAAATAAAACCCGCTCATCAAATGTTCAATGTATGTTCAAAAGTATTGTTTATAGAGCTCGAATTCATTTGGATGATAATGATGTTAAATTTTACTTTGGAAGTACTTCTTACAGGTGGAAGATTGATTTAACAACAATATGTTGTCTTAAACAACAGTAAATACAGCAAAACTACTGCCTTACACATACATTATTGGAAATTAAAAAGAAAGTAACCAACTATTACCTGGAATATCGTAGCTAAATCTAAACATTACAATGGAAAAGGATATAAATGTAATCTATGCCTTTTAGAAGAACTTGTTATCTTAAATCATATCAATAATCCTAATTTGGTTAATAAAAGAAGTGATTTAATGGCCACTCAAATTCTTAGACCAAGATTGATATACATTCCTCTATTATGTATGCCTGTTTCTTTCTTTCTTTCTTTCTTTTTTTCTTTACTCCGCAATATTTATGACCAAAAACACTTTTATATTTGCTTCTTCCATTGTTTAATTTTTAATTTTTAATTCTAAATTTGACTTCTTAATTTTGCTTATCATTTTAATTTAATTTTATCTTATTTCTATTTAAAATTTAAAGTTTTAAGACTCATGATTTACACTCCTTTGATTTCTACTCCCTGCATTTTATTATTTTTATTTTTTATTTAATTTTAAATTTTATCTATATGTAGCCGTACAATATTTAAATTTTCAATCTTCTTATTAAAAAAGCAATAACTTAACGTTATAAGATTTAATTCCTATGAACATCGAGTGAATTTAAATTCAGATTTATTAAACTGTCCAGCTGAAATATGCACATGATGGTTGCTTAACGTACATAAAGCATGAAACTCCGAGTCGTGCCACAGACGTAGTATAATGTATATTATATACACACATACACACCCACCATATATATATATATATATATATATATATATATATATATATAATAGAGATTTGTTCATGCATTAGGAACTGTTTATTTACACATGAGTAAATTACTATATGCATATGTACACCGCCACATATGTGCTTTTATTAATTTATGTCATTATATATATATATATATATATATATATATATATATATATATATTCTGTAGTTAGGCAGTGATTTTTCTTTGATGCAAGATTTGTTTAAAGCTAACAGACAAGTTGGTATGCTTGAGTTTTTAATTTTTTATGTAACCTTTTTTTTCTTAAAAAAACATAACATAAATTATATACAAATCTTCCGGTTGTTTTATTTTTCCAAGCATGTTCCCCAATTTTTTTCAGCCATTATGAAGGATCAATATTATTTTAATTTTAACTGAATATATAAATTGTTTTGTGTATGCATGGAGGGTCATTGGAATTTATTACATTCCAAACACGGTGAGCACATTGTGGCCGTGTTCATATTGATACTATTGAGTGATGACTTGTTTTCTTTATTAATAATGCGTAAACTACGTTTAGGTTTTTATCATGTAAATGGAGATTTTAAATTTGTATTATCGGTGAGTATGATGCGATAGAGATTTGTAAGTCTTTATGTGTATTTGAAAACGATGAGGTAGAGCTATGGTCACAGTGATGTAACGTTAATCTTCTTGTTACACATGTAGTAGCATATCGGGTAAAGTTATTTTCAAATTTGGATTGATGAATATAACTGTTATTCAAAGGGTATGTAAATTTGTAAATAATATTTATTCTCTGTATCTTTTCTGTCATTTCAAACGAAAGTGGTATATATATAATCCGCATACAAGCCTGTTTCACAGTATAACAGCTCATCAGTGTGGCTAGATAAATAGATCATAAGTATATATATATCCTAGTGAATATAGAACGAAGAATTCTTTCAACATCCAAAACATTAATTTAAAAACAGTGTTCGATATATAATATATAGAGCTGTGAATATTTATTATAAATTATATTTTAGAACATGTACATAATTATTTTATATATAACCTCTACGAAGGTACGCTCGTTTCGGCATTGAAACTTCAATGCCTCATCAGGAGGTGTATAAAGACTCTGCTTAAAAAAAATATAATAAAAATATCCACACCAACTATTATCGGCTCTTTAATACAACAAACATATTCCCTAAATCCAAAGTTAAGATTAAACATACAAACTTACATTAATTATAAAAACTCTGCTTAAATAAAAATAAATAAAAAATTATCCACGCCAACTATTTTCGGCTCTTCTAAGAAATCCATAAAGATATAGTCCAGCCAATAGATCATTAAAACTTACAACTGATTAGAATCAAAGACTCTCATTAATCAACCACATAAGAAACACCCTCCCAAAAAATTCCAACGGTCACATCGCTAACCCCCACCAACACCTCTAACAAAACACTCTCTCCCAAAATTCCAACGGTCAAAGACCTATCCCGCTATCACTAGCCCCACCAACACCTCGAACAAAATTAAATAAATATAAAAAAAAAGGATTTACACACCTTCAGATGAGGCATTGAAGTTTCAATGCCGAAATGAGCGTACCTTCGTAGAGGTTATATATAATAATTATGTACATGTTCTAAAATATAATTTATAATATATATATATATATTAGCATCATAGCCCGGCGTTGCCCGTGCAACTCAGAACAGTTTTTAATTACATGATTAATGCAGAATGTTGCGATTTCCGAGCGTTTGTAGTCGCCGCCTCACTTTAAAACTGTTATATAAAAAAAATAATTATGTAGGAAATTGTTGTTTAAAAATTGTTCAAAAATTTCATTAAAAAATCTATTTTCTTTTGTTTTGCATAAACGCGTGTTGATACTTTGTGTGACATTGTAAACAACATTTCGTTTGTTATTGTTTCAAAATTACGGGAGAAAATATTTACGTTTTTTGTTGACTAAATAAATTTCAGAAGTTTTCGAAGAATATTTAAAAATGTAGACATTTAATTTTGGAGGAAAAAGTTACATTAATTCCATACGAATTAGAGAAAGTTTATTTCCTGCATGAAATATTTAGCGAAAAAAAAGCTTTACTTTTTTTGTAATTTTATTTTCTGAAGTATGAAATATTAGCTGAAAAAACAAATTAAACAATTAAATTAACCATTGGCACTTTTTTTTGCATATTTTGTTTTTGTTTGAAAAACACATATTTTAAAATATTTCTTTTGTTTCAAAATTACGTGGAAAATCTTTTCACATTTTTTAGTGATCAAATGAATTTTTAAAACGTCGAAATTAAAATTGAATATAAAGGCTCATTTTTTTATTATTTTTAGTCGCGTTTGACAAATGTAATTTGATTTCTAGGACGTAATCTAGCAACCATCTTAGATCTTAGATGTTTAGCGGAGCAAATTTAAACAATCGGCTCCATTGGCCAAAAAGTGCGAAAGGTAAAAATTGATGAACTTAAACTCAAAAAGTATGTGTCAACCTGGCTTACCTGTAGATATGTGTCCCTAGAAAGTTTGAATGGCGTAGCTTAAAAAATGTAGGCGTGCGTAGATTACAGTCACATACAGGCTCACAGATTGCCTTTTATATATATAGATATATATACTATTTACGTTGTTAGAACTCTTGTAAGCATTTTAGATATCATATTAATTGTATTTCAATCGTTGTAGGCAGTGGACTTCTACAGGTGACTGGAATATTTAAATGAACTTTTTATTTCGTTCCGTAGATTGTTTTACTTTCACGTGCGATGCCACTTACAGATATCTGAGTTACATTTAACTCACTCTAACTGAACTGTCAAAATTTGGTGCAAGTCACTATAAAAATATTTCTGTCTATTTATAGTGGTAACGAAGTTTTGTACCCCAATCATATTCTCAAATATATATATATATATATATATATATATGTGTGTGTGTGTGTGTGTGTGTGTGTGTGTGTGTGTGTGTGTGTGACACGATAACTAGGCATATATGCTTTTTATTATAATAGATTAAAATAGAAAATGGTTAAGAATAGAAAATAGTTTAAAAACATTTAACAAAAGTAAAAAAAAGAAGAGGAAAAAATAAATAAATAAATAAACGCTTTTTCTTTTATGAGGAAAATTGTCCTCCGGTAAATATTTGACTTTAATGTGATAAAGAGATAAGTTCAGGAGATAAAAGTTCAGGAGGTGGGTTTTCTCGAATGACCAGGTCAAAGGCTGTGTTTTACTGTATCTTGACCACACATTAAGAATTTTCCGGCGGAAGCTTTATTAAGATAAAAAAAGATAACTGAATTTCAGACTTAGAGTCGCCAATGTTTATCACCGGTGGTCTAAAGCATTTCCGGATTTCCAGATTCATTTGTAATAAATAGAAGTTAGTTAGTGAGTTTAAAAGGAGTTCAGCCGGGCACGAGCTTGAAGTAAGAATCTCCGTTCGTCTTGTTTCGGTCAGTTCGGATTTGTTGATCTCCATTAATTAGAGTTAGAGCTGTGTGCCACATTCGCCTGTCCCAACCGGAAAGGCTAACTCTAAACGAAATAAAGCATCCTTTCAACTCATCCAAGTTGTGGAAGTTCGTTCCTTATAGTTCAATCTTGCACCCCCAGCTTGAGGCTCCGACATTTTCAACAAACTCCCGGCAAACATCACAGCCGCCAGAGAAATTGTTCGGACCGTCCGTTGGGGTGTTACATATATATATATGTTATTCAGCTAAGCATAGAATAGAATAGAATATAGGAACCCGTGATACGGATTACTAGCGAAACCAATACCAAGTGACAAAATTGTAATATGATCCCTGGTAAATAATCGGTACTGAGACATTAGCTTTATCTGACCTAACGTTTCGGCATCTTCAGGCGATTTATAATAACTGAATTTTCCGTTTTTCAAGCGTAAAAGTAGGGATATTTTTTTACGAATGCGTGATTGGAATTTTTATACCAACCAAAATTTTCAAAGTTATTGAAGTGTTATTTAAGAATGTTAAAAAATATTAATCCTGCATTAATACAAAGTGATCTCTAGATCCTTTTGCACTTATGCAGTGTGTCAAGATTTCTTAACTGTCTATTTATTATGCTTCCTAGCGATTTAAACTGTTTCTTCCTGATATTAACTGTTTTTTATGTTTTCATTTTAGCTAAAACTTTATGGTTTCTCACATTTTCAGTTCATGTTATTCTCAATTGCTTCCAGTTTTATTTCTCTTGCTTTCAGCCCGTTCTCCATCTGTCATGAAGTTGTCCTGCATAAACTGCCATATAAGAGGACGTGTATTAAATAACATTCCAGTAATTTTTTATTTGTTTCTAACTAAATCTTTCCGTTTGGTAATACTTTGATTTTGCTATCCCAATGCTTATTTGGATTTCGGTGTTACATTTTCTGTCCTATGTAAAGACACTTACTTGATATTTAAATTTTTACACTTGTTCATTTTGGCACCTCTAATTTGTAATTCATATATTGCGCTGATGGTCACGGGACGGATAGAGGGGAAATGAGACAAGGAGAAGCAACACACAACATACCTAATGGACTTAAGCAGATGGATGGTGGTGCGCAAATTGAGTGAATAACAGTAGAAGGGGTATTAAGAGCGTCAATAGACCATGATACCCTTAGTCCTGAAGGGACACGGCTCATAGAAGAAGAAGACTGTCTGGTGGTTCTCCGTTGATTCCCACTGACAGCAAGACTCATCCCTCAGATACTTTAATTGCACTATTTTATTGTCCTTTTAATGTTTAGTTTCTGGAGACTTGTCCCGAGGTCTCTGTGGGCTTTTTTCAGAGATCCAATGACAACTAGTGCGATTGTCAATGTCACATTTCACAATTTACTCATCGAGAGATTTATCTTAATTGATTTTTAAATATTTTAGTTTTAAAGCATTGGGTCGATGTTAAAGACTTGGCATTGCTCCGTCGGTTTCTCTTATTTAACCATTTATTTAACTGTTTATTGATCTGCTATTTCCTTATTAATCTAAGTCAAGGTCTATAAAGTTGTTTTGAATTTCATTTTTTAATCTTTTTGTTTTCTCTGTTTTCATTTTTTTTATCTTATTGTTGTAACTATTTTATGTACATGCTTGTTTTTTTAAGTAATATTTTCTGGGATGTGCATGCGGTACACTTTTAAACAGCGTGAGGAGTGAAATTGGCGAGCTGAGATCGAATTCCAAATTTGTCTGTTGCGTTCACTCTGCCTTGGAAAAGTCATGATTACCTCTTTTCCTCTGTCCAGTTATGTTTAAAGTAGCAATGTAACCCTCTTTTCATATAGTTGGTATTAATTTTAGGTGATTTTCAACATGAGAAGAGATTTCTCTAAAATGAGAGAATACAATTATTTGTGTCGGGAAAAGTAGCCGAAGGGATAAAAAGTTGAAAATACAGATTCAATGATTCAATGTGTGAAGAATTGCTTTTCTTGGGAGGAGTAAGCGAATTTGTCAAAGCTAGTTAGTCAAAATATTTGTCAGTCGGTTTTGACGATATATAAACCTAGGTCAAAATACAGCCTTGAGGCTTTCCTATTTACTGATTAACTGGACAGCTGTTAGGAACATCCAGACAATAACAGAGAGTGGATTTTCTCACCTTCCATTGGATGACGAAATAGTTAAATGATATTGCTTACATGTCGAGATAGTATATATCAAAGAAGGGGAAAATAGAAATTCCGTCCCTAAATTCAGCACCCTGATTTGTGTCTTTTTTAATAAAACTGGGGTGGCAAACGAAACAGAGTGAATCGGGACCAGTGATGAATTGAAGTAGAAAGCTGAAATAGTCTGCCACGAGAGAGAGAGAGAGAGAGAGAGAGAGAGAGAGAGAGAGAGAGAGAGAGAGCAAGAGACGGTCAGTTCAAATTCAACCAGCTGGAAGATGAATAACACATCGTCCCGTGAAGATAATATGAATATTATCGTGCTACTGAAATACAAGCTAACTGATATTTTTGCGTCACTTCACTTTACTTGTAATTTTGTATCCATTCGATATATATATATATACGAGTATAGGGTACGTATGGATGGAATAATATTCTTTGGCCCAAGAAAAACTATTCTTAAAAGTGCTCAATACAAAGTAGAGCTAATAATACTTATTCAGAAATTAAAACGTGGATATGTTATAATATCACTACAAAAATAGCTATTTTGTTTCGACACTTCTTGTGTCTTCTCAAGTGATGTGGTTTACTTTAAATTAAGTTTCAATTTAAAATAAACCACATCACTTGACAAGACACAAGAAGTGTCGAAACAAAATAGCTACTTTTCTAGTGATATTATACTATATCCATGTCATAATTTCTGAATATATATATATATATATATATATGTATATATATATAGATATATATATATAAAATTCTTCACCGTGTCGTTGCGGTCTTAAATCTAGTTTTCCTTATATACCAATCCCTTGGGTGTCTGGGCCAAACTCGTCAAGTGAAAACAAGCGATCCTACTTTGGTTAATCCGAGATCAACTACACAACGTGGGCAGAATCGGCCAAAGTTCAGAAATGTTGGCTGGACTCAGCCAGGGGTTGTGTTATAGCCGGGTAGAACAGGTTGTCGAAGTTTCAGCGGCAGCCTGTATAGATACTCTAAATTCAAAACTGTTGAGATGACAAGAGGAAAAATGTCACAATATATAATAGCTATTCGCAAATATTAGAAAAAGATAGTTGTAAAAAGTTATGCTTGCATATATCCTGGAGGCATGTTTTTTCTTTTTTTCTTTTTTTTTTAATATCAAATGGCTATAGCAAATACACAAAGAATAGCAAGTCTGGTAAATATTCCAGATTTTTACTGAGTGTTATTCCTGATATTAATAATTCGGTTGTCTACGTAGTTTTTTAATTATTATTATTATTATTATTATTATTATTATTATTATTATTATTATTATTATTATTATTATCACTACAACAACAGTTTTAATCCATATGTTCAATTACCTCTTTTCTTCCATCTTACCTCATTTTCAGTCAATCTCAGATACGGGAGTATATGAAGCTGACGAGTCTGTTGTCAATAAATTGTGAAACTGCATTTCACGTCATACTTTGCAGTCTTTATATCCAAAAACATGTAACTTCTTTCGGAAATCCGTTTCCAAAATTGAATTACTAATCTCTTCTTTGTTGCATTTCAATCTCAGTCGGTGTTCATGTTAGATTTTTTATTTTATTTTTGTTTTGTTTTTGCAGTTTATTTTTTGTCTTCCGAAATGTTCTCTCCCCATCTTTTTATTTGAAACGTTTTTCTTTTTTCTTCGTTTTCTCTTTTCTTCGCTTTTTCTTTCTTCTTCGTTCTCTTTTCTTCTCTCTTTGCTCTCTTCTCTTTTTTGTTCTCTTTTTCTTTTACTATTTTTCCTTCTCTATTTCTTCTCCTCTCTTTTTCCTTCTCTTTTTCTCTCTTTCCTTCCTTCTATTTTTCTTCTCTCTTTTTCTTTCTTCTTTTCTTCTATATTTTCTCTCTCTTTTTTATCCTCGCAACATTGTTTACTTATTCTCTCACATCATCCTATCTTTACAGTTTTACTTTTATTCTTACATATACATGCACTTCAATGCACTTTCGTTATAATTTCTTTTCTTTCTCCTGTTTTTTTTTCATTTCTGTTTCTTCCTCCCCTCAATATTATTTTTTTGTTTTACTCTTTTACATTCCTTCATTGATTTGTCCATTCTGCGACAGAAGTACTACCCACAAATACCTCACACATAATCGTAAGACAATAACTTGCAACTACCGACATACGATTACGTGTGAGATATTTCCTTATAGTTATTCTTATATCAGTTTATCAACATCGATTTGTTTTTCTCTCCCTTCCTATAATTTGCATATTTTCTTTCTTTTCTACCTTTCTCTAATTTTTATTCATTTTGTCGTTGGATTTTACTTTCTCGTTATTTTCATTTTCCTTTTCCTTGTCACTTAATGCTCTTCTTTTCTATATCGTTTTTCTTCTTTCTTGCTTGCTTCTTTACTTAAAAGATAATGCTTTTTCAATCATTTCTTTTTTTCTTTTCTATACGTTTGGCCAGATAATAAAATCCCAATTTCATCTTCAAATACATCATGGAATCATCCTATCTTGTCGCACGGCACAAATAACTATTTTCAGGCGTTGTTTCAAAATTATATTTTCTTTCTTTTTTTCTTTAAGTCAACTTCAGATCATTCTCTCTGGCACCGATGATTAAAGTGAAGTTAATTTTAGATGTGTAACTGTTTTTGCTAAGCTTCAGAAAGATACTGAATTACTTCCTAAATAAACTAATATTGAAAAAGGCAAAACAAGTTTTCGAATTGTGAAAAAAATGATTAATTGCTTTAACTCTGTTTGATGAGTAGAATATTTACAGAAAAAGTTGCATTGAATTGTATCTTGTCCTATATTTTGAATTAAAAAGCTTTTTTAACCTGACAGTGTGTATTGAATGCGAGATAAACATAGGACTGTTTGGTCAACCATCAGTCCATTAGTGGTGAGACTGAAATGACCCATACAGGGCACATTCCTGGGCAATGGCTTATGAAGTCTGTGCACTGCCAAGACTACATGGTCTCCTTCTTAGTCATACCAACAAGATCCAAAAAATACAAGACATAAAATTTGGCCTCAGAATTTGCTGGAAAGCTGTCTTGGCTGCTAGCCGCTTTCGGGACTCTACTTCAGATTTTCTGGCTGAATTTACATCCATTGTCTTCTCCGTGTTTGAATATGACCTCGACGCAGTGGGAGTTTAAAATCAGCTTTCTTTCTTCTAGATAGATTGCCTTTCTGGGATGTCGAGCTCCATTTATCGGAATCAGCTGGTTTTATAGCGATAGTTGATTGCCTTTACCCATTCTCTAGCGTAGAGTTCGGCTTACTTGTCAGAGGCTATTAGAGATGCATGCCATAGAAGTATTTTCTAGACAGTGGGAACATGGCCTCACTATTACTCCCGGCTATGATAACCTTTGGAAAATATATAATCAGAAAATATAGTGTTGAGTTGCGATAATGCTTACTGCTAAGATAGTTGTTTTTTAAGTGGTTAGCTGATAAAAATATATTTTGGCACGCAAGTTTTTTGCCGTAAAGTAATCGATATCGAGATAGAGATAGAGAATTAATAGGATTAACGCGGAGAAGTTTGTCATTCAACTGAGCAGAGTCATGCCGACTTCGAAGTTTCGTGAAGGCACCGTTATGATATCCTCACTCGTCGGGTCGTAATTGAAATCAAAACCCCGACGAGTGAAGATACCATAATTGTGCCTACACGAAACTTCAAATTCGGCATGACCCTGCCCATTTAAGTGACGAACTTCTCCACATAATTCTTATTGTATATATTAAACATTATATGCATTTGGTTTTTATAACTATTTATGAATCAGTGTGTATAACTCATCATTAAATCTTCTGAAAACAAAACTACCGCTTCTAGAGAAAACCAATCAATTTATTATTTCTGAGGGAGTATACCAGAGTGACGTTTCCCGGTGCCTTTTCCATTAATGTAAATTTAGAGTAGTTCTTCTCCTAAACTGGCTGCCGTTCAAGCCTCGAGTGCTTAGAATGTCCTTTTATTTAACCAGTAGGTGAGAGAAGGAGTTTCTTAAACCATTAGTGCGAAATTAACCTGACAGATTAGACTGCGTAAGAATGATCTGTCTTTGCACCGATGACTGGTGTTCTATTTGTACATTCCATTTAGATATTGATTTCTTTAAAAAGTATTCCGTATATAAAACATTTATAAAATCGAAAAATTCGACTAAAATTAACGGAAATTTCGGAGAGTGCAAAAATCATAAGATAGCATTAAAAATTGGTTTGATCGGGTTCTTTTAAAGGTTGAGGATAGGAGGAAGAGTCAGGAACTTATCAGAGCGTTCCAGTGGACAAGCCATTTTCCCTGTATCTTCACTGGTGGTCGTAAGTATGTGTTCCACGAAGTCTTAATGCGCTCAAAAAACGCGGCCTGCCTATTCATCGATATTTCTTTGGTATACTTCTAATGTCTGAGAAGTGCATCAAATTTTGATTCCGTTTTCCTTAAAATATTGTTGGTACGAACATGTTCAGTCTATAGGATTCTCAGTAGAACCATATTTCTGTGGCGTCAGGTTTCTTCATCTTCATTGTCCAACATTTACTGACATAGAGGAAGACTGATATTACGCGACTTTTCTTTGTTTCTAACAAAATTTCCTTGCTTCTTAATACTTTTCTTATCTTTTGCAAGGCTTCATTCACTATTCTAGTGAACTTTCTGATTTCAGTTTCGCATTTTTCATCCTCGATTAAAACACTTCCAAGATGTTAACACTTTTGTACATTCTTGATTTTTCTACCTCCAATCAATAATTCGCATGTTGGGCTTTTCCACTCGATGCTGTCTATAATTCGTTTTCTTTCTATTGATGTTAGTCCTTTCTTTTTGCTTTCCTTTACTACTTTCTGTAAGAGTTCTTGTAGTTTCTTTTCAGCGAATGCTACCAGCATTCTCCTCTGTCTATCTTATGTTGTTAAGATTTTGTCCACCAAGAATAATTTATTGTGGGACTTCCAATTCTCTCAGGGTTACCTTGCAATAAAGGTTGAATAAATTCGGTCAGAAGACACATCCTTCTCTCACGCCCCTTTCTCTGTTTATGTATTTACTGAATGCATTTTCTATCCACATACGCAAGCGGTTTACTATCGGTATAATTTCTGGATATTAAAATTTTAGTTTTTTAAGTTCTTTAATATGAAAGATATTATTTCTTTATGTTTCATATACCCAACATTTTTTTTTTAATTTTCTTAGTTTTTCTGTGTAAGAAGAGTAATAATTCGATGTATATAAAAAAGAAGAGAATATTCTTAGTTGCATCAATAAACACATGAAATAATCTGGATAGTAATGTTCCATCACCAGCAAAAAATTCTCTGAATTTTCGCCTATCGCAATAAATGTCTTACGCTCAAACACCTGTTCCTGTGCGATCAGCAAATGTAAGCAACGTCAAGCCTGGTCCGTATTTGGAAAGGAGAAAGCTTAGTGCTATAAGCTTGGTGTCATGGATAACGGCTCCAAATGAGAAATCGGAGATTCAAATTCGGCTTGAACTATAGTCAGGTTCGTAACATTTATTCACGCAAAAATACCCATGGGAAAGGTATGAATACATCTCTTCTCCACCTCAACGATGTATTAAATAGTAGAAATTGTATCGAAAAACATTATCTATAAAGATTGGTAATACAATATTCACTCGCAAAAATATTCTCACACTCAAAAAATGATTCCTCCTTTAATAACCTATAGAAAGACTGATAATGTGTAAAAAAAACAATGAATATCATTGAACGCCTGTTGGAATTCATGTTAATCCCAGATCTTAGATGGAGCTCATATATACGGTCCATCGCAAATGATACCGGGAATAGCAGCTACTAAGCTATAACTTTTCAAGACCCAGCTAAAACTAAAAATGGAGTAATTCTGCCATAATTTGGCTGAGGCTGTGCAGTTCTCATTTTCAGTCTTGATAATACAAAATTGCATCCCCGGCCTAAGAGATAAGGAATTATTTTTTTTACACAGCAATTCTTTTTCCATAGACGAAGTCTCTTGTTACTCTATCGCTATTTCCATGATATATATTCTAAAGAGCTATATTAATTAGTTTCAGAAGTTCAGAGATAAGAGTTGCCATGACATATACACTGGGACGAACAATCCCCTTAATATTCCATTAGTAAGAAGAGAGTTTTAATCGATCAGCCTTTTCTCAAGGACAACTTCTTTGAGAGACGGACTCGCATGATGATACTTCTATACCACTACAATCTAAACATCTTCAATTCTGGGATTAACTACTATCTTTTTCACACATTCTCATAAACTGCACTGGTTAACTCTTATTCTTGCAGCTCCTACAAAACCGCTTCAGTAACCCTCTACCGTATGTGACACTTGGATAGTGTATTGGATAAAAAAATAGCAAACATATATATATTAAAGACAATTTTAAAGTTGGATAGAACAACCGTTAATCTACATTTAAACTTGAATATCTCAAAAATTGTACAAATCTGGCTACCCACGTGTGGAAATTAAAATTGAATATGCAAAAGATCCCGATATAACTTGAAGCAAAGTAAAAATTGCCAAACCATACAACGGTAGAAAAGTATGCAGATTATGCCAGGAGGAAAAATTGGATATTATGTTGTTCATAGTCAGAAATAAATTAATAAATGAAAGAACAGTAACTATGTCCAAGTGTTACTCTACCAAATAAATAACTACTAGGATCATACAATCATGGATGATAGTGTTATAAGACCCATAAGTAAATTCTAATTTTGAAAATTTTGCGTTCATAAAAGATCCCTGTTTCGTCAGCGTTCGAAAAACGGTAAAATCAGTCATTGTAAATCGCCTGAATACACCGAAAGTTAGAAACGTAGGTCGAGAAATAACTCGTTTCCAAACAAAATATATTCAAAATTTCTGCAATAGGTGGCCAGTATTGGGTGCGAACCCACAACATTCGTGCTTATAACGCGAATGTCGTGGGTTCGCGCCTCATACTGGCTATCTATTGCAGAAACACCGAAAGGTAGAAACGTAGGTCGAGAAATAACTCGTTTCCAAACAAAATATGTTCAAAATTTCTGCAATAGGTGGCCAGGATATGGCGCAAACCCACGACATTCGCGTTATCAGCACGAATGTCGTGGGATCGTGCCCCATACTGGCCACCTATTGCAAAAACACCGAAAGGTAGAAACGTAGGTCGAGAAATAACTTGTTTGCAAATAAAATATATTCAAAATTTCTGCAATATAATTGCATTGAACACTTTTTAATATAACTGTTTACTCTTTTAATTTAATTATGACCAAACACTAACTATATATATATATATATATATATATACCAATGCAAATTGCTTTATTAAGCATAGTTAGATGTGACACAAGTACATGCAACGCCATAACATTCTTTTAGATTGATTAATTTATTTTCTACTACTTATCAACCATTTTCATTTTTTTTTAAGCCAGAAACACTTCTTAAATTATATTAATATTCCTTGAGAAAATGATTTAGTGGTACAAGTCTTACTAATTAACTTTTATCTGGTTTAAACAGTGCGTTCATACTTTTCCCAAGGCTAAATGAATAAAGCGAACCCAACTGGAATTGGATCTCGGCTCTCTGATGAACAATTCCGAGACATTAACTCTTACACCACCCGCACATCCAAGTTTACATCATCTGGTATTCCAAAGAGGCCGTCTATCTAGATACTGAGTAAGTTCGACGTTCCTTAGCTTCAGTAGTTGTACGGATGCCGATGTTGGGACGTTATATAGACGTAAGCCTGTAAAATAGGGAATCGACTTGTCGTTATATATTATAAACATGATATCCTTCTAAATGAATAAAAGTATCAGCATTTTTCGATTCTGACAAATATGGTTTGAGAAAGAATGCTAATCTTCAATATTTATTCACCCAAAAACAATCTTTATTTTTTCTGATTGAAACTGTTTATTTAATTATGTGATATTTAGATATTAAAACTGATCAGTTTTCAGCTTTACGGGCTAGCAGAAAAAAATTACTTCTTCTTCTGTTTTGAGTATTAAATATCAAATAGAATATCTTTGTTTTGGCGACATTAAAATTAACATAAAGGAACATTTCCACTTTAAATAATAGAGTTGACTTTTGGAATATAATTATTTCCTGCTGCAACATAATTAGTCGATATATATGTACAATCCTAGCCAAAGGTATTCAAACGGCAATTTTCTTTCTTTTTTTTTTTTTTTTTTTTTTTTTGTTCACTGAAGACATTTGAGTTTAAGATGAAAAGCAGAATTTCAGTTTTTATTTCCTGGTGTGTATTTACATTTAGATGTCAACAACAAAAACAAAGGAACTGACCTTGCCATTCCATTATTTTGGAGGGGATTTAAACTGTTTCTCATGAGTCTGCTATAAATTTATTTTTCATGTGCAATCTATTTTCTAATAGAACTTAATAACAAATTATAGAGATGGTTTCCTTTATAATATTTGATTGTACACACCTGAGGTAAATATGTAAATATTTCATTAGAAAATCTTGCTTATATAATTGTTTATATGAATGTTTGTTTTTATACTGTAAAATCCAATAGAGTCATTTTATTTATATTTTGATAATTTTAGAATATCGACAATACTTATGTTAATCTAAAGTTCCGGTATTTATGTTCAAAGGAAAAACTGATTCACCATTTTTTTGTTTCAGTTAGGAAAATATTTCAGCAAGTAAAACAAAGTTTATTTATTGTCGGTTATTCTCTGAAGTGACAGGCATAAATAATGGTACAAAGAATTATCAAAAATAGCCCTAATTTAGAAAATCCATTTAAAGACCATCATTTTAGTGAAAGGGAGATTTATAGAATAGTTGGTATATTCAGATCTTTTTTTAAAAAAAGCAAAAGTAGTCTTAAATAGTTAGATATATGAATTAATTGTTTCGCATACATTTTTTTTAAGATAGCAGAGTAATAGACAACTTTATTTCATTATTTTGCTCATGTTTTTCTTATGGATATTTATTTATTGTCGAGTATTTCAATCGTAAATTATATTTCGCTGTCTAGAACATTACCGAACCCATCCTACTACCATTTCCTTGACATTTTGAATTCGAAAATGAGGAAAACAAAGTTAGTGTAAGAAATAAATTAGAGATAAGAATTAAAATGTAATACTTCATTCAATGGCTGGACAAGACGAAAGGAAATGGCAAAAAAGAAATGACACAAATTAAGTGCAAATAAAAAGAAGACAGAATGCAAAAGAGTGAAAGCAGAAGAATGGTTGGTGCGTATTTTTACAGTCTAATTTTGTATGATTTTCATTTGAATTGTTTGTGATCAAGATTTTGTGTGGCTTTTCTTCTTTTCTCCAGACAGATGCGAAACTTTTGTTTAACAGTTTATGCCGTTAGACTCAATAACACCAGCCCATTCCAATTTGTAATAAGAAAAAATTTAAAGAATAACAAACAATTGACATAGACATTAAAATCATTCAGGCGGGCTCGAAAATTGAATGGAAATCCAGTTTTATATGCTGTGTTCTAATAGTACACATGGTGCGATGGGTAAATCTTCGTGAATCAAATTTTGAATTTCGCGCAGGCGCATTGTTTGTTTTAGTTTTGTCAAGGGAACCGTACAAGAGGGTCAGTTGGGCACCGTTTGTAAGAAAAAGAACACAGTGGCGCAATTCACTACGCCAGAAATTTGGAAATTCTGTACTGCTTAGCATTAGCAACGAAAACTACAGTAAGAACATCTGAGAACAGTGCACACCATCTGAAAACAAGTTGGAAATATCTAATGGTTTTTACGAATGTGTTTGGAGTGAATATTGCTGATGGTGACGTTATGCTTCATTCATGTTTCAAAGGGCGTCAGACTAAATACGGAGGCCGTAATTAATTGCCTTGAGGAAGGGTGTC